>OZ002734.1:15244043-15367043 GCA_963924305.1 Polygonum maritimum | reverse complement strand
TGAGAAACATTCGGAATCGCATGATTCGTATGCTTGTGTTTGTGTTGTTTGGTGATCTTTCTATCAAGTTCTATTGGTTCAAAGATTTTTTGACGAGAAAAAGAATGGAAACCAACGGTTTCAAAACCATAGCCTAGGCAAATCAAACCAATCAATAAGAAAGGTTGTGTTATTGAGAATTTGAGAAACATTCGGAATCGCATGATTCGTATGCTTATGTTTGTGTTGTTTGGTGATCTTTCTATCAAGTTCTATTGGTTCAAAGATTTTTTGACGAGAAAAAGAATGGAAACCAACGGTTTCAAAACCATAGCCTAGGCAAATCAAACCAATCAATAAGAAAGGTTGTGTTATTGAGAATTTGAGAAACATTCGGAATCGCATGATTCGTATGCTTGTGTTTGTGTTGTTTGGTGATCTTTCTATCAAGTTCTATTAGTTCAAAGATTTGTTTACGAGAAAAAGAATGGAAACCAACGGATCCCAAACCATATCCTAGGCAAATCAAACCAATGAATAAGAAAGGTTGTGTTATTGAGAATTTGAGAAACATTCGGAATCGCATGATTCGTATGCTTGTGTTTGTGTTGTTTGGTGATCTTTCTATGAAGTTCTATTAGTTCAAAGATTTATGGATTAGAAAAAGAATGGAAACCAACGGTTCCCAAACCAGAGCCTAGGCAAATCAAACCAATCAATAAGAAAGGTTGTGTTATTGAGAATTTGAGAAACATTCGGAATCGCATGATTCGTATGCTTGTGTTTGTGTTGTTTGGTGATCTTTCTATCAAGTTCTATTAGTTCAAAGATTTATGGACTAGAAAAAGAATGGAAACCAACAGTTCCCAAACAATAGCCTAGGCAAATCAAACCAATCAATAAGAAAGGTTGTGTTATTGAGAATTTGAGAAACATTCGGAATCGCATGATTCGTATGCTTGTGTTTGTGTTGTTTGGTGATCTTTCTATGAAATTCTATTAGTTCAAAGATTTATGGATTAGAAAAAGAATGGAAACCAACGGTTCCCAAAGTAGAGCCTAGGCAAATCAAACCAATCAATAAGAAAGGTTGTGTTATTGAGAATTTGAGAAACATTCGAAATCGCATGATTCGTATGCTTGTGTTTGTGTTGTTTGGTGATCTTTCCATCAATTTCTATTAGTTCAAAGATTTTTGGACGAAAAAAAGAATGGAAACCAACGGTTCCCAAACCATAGCCTAGGCAAATCAAACCAATCAATAAGAAAGGTTGTGTTATTGAGAATTTGAGAAACATTCGGAATCGCATGATTCGTATGCTTGTGTTTGTGTTGTTTGGTGATCTTTCTATCAAGTTCTATTAGTTCAAAGATTTATGGACTAGAAAAAGAATGGAAACCAACAGTTCCCAAACAATAGCCTAGGCAAATCAAACCAATCAATAAGAAAGGTTGTGTTATTGAGAATTTGAGAAACATTCGGAATCGCATGATTCGTATGCTTGTGTTTGTGTTGTTTGGTGATCTTTCTATGAAATTCTATTAGTTCAAAGATTTATGGATTAGAAAAAGAATGGAAACCAACGGTTCCCAAAGTAGAGCCTAGGCAAATCAAACCAATCAATAAGAAAGGTTGTGTTATTGAGAATTTGAGAAACATTCGAAATCGCATGATTCGTATGCTTGTGTTTGTGTTGTTTGGTGATCTTTCCATCAATTTCTATTAGTTCAAAGATTTTTGGACGAAAAAAAGAATGGAAACCAACGGTTCCCAAACCATAGCCTAGGCAAATCAAACCAATCAATAAGAAAGGTTGTGTTATTGAGAATTTGAGAAACATTCGGAATCGCATGATTCGTATGCTTGTGTTTGTGTTGTTTGGTGATCTTTCTATCAAGTTCTATTGGTTCAAAGATTTTTTGACGAGAAAAAGAATGGAAACCAACGGTTTCAAAACCATAGCCTAGGCAAATCAAACCAATCAATAAGAAAGGTTGTGTTATTGAGAATTTGAGAAACATTCGGAATCGCATGATTCGTATGCTTGTGTTTGTTTTGTTTGGTGATCTTTCTATCAATTTCCATTCGTTCAAAGATTTTTGGACGAAAAAAAGAATGGAAACCAACGGTTCCCAAACCATAGCCTAGGCAAATCAAACCAATCAATAAGAAAGGTTGTGTTATTGAGAATTTGAGAAACATTCGGAATTGCATGATTCGTATGCTTGTGTTTGTGTTGTTTGGTGATCTTTCTATCAAGTTCTATTGGTTCAAAGATTTTTTGACGAGAAAAAGAATGGAAACCAACGGTTTCAAAACCATAGCCTAGGCAAATCAAACCAATCAATAAGAAAGGTTGTGTTATTGAGAATTTGAGAAACATTCGGAATCGCATGATTCGTATGCTTGTGTTTGTGTTGTTTGGTGATCTTTCTATCAAGTTCTATTAGTTCAAAGATTTGTTTACGAGAAAAAGAATGGAAACCAACGGATCCCAAACCATATCCTAGGAAAATCAAACCAATGAATAAGAAAGGTTGTGTTATTGAGAATTTGAGAAACATTCGGAATCGCATGATTCGTATGCTTGTGTTTGTTTTGTTTGGTGATCTTTCTATCAATTTCTATTAAATCAAAGATTTTTGGACGAAAAAAAGAATGGAAACCAACGGTTCCCAAACCATAGCCTATGCAAATCAAACCAATCAATAAGAAAGGTTGTGTTATTGAGAATTTGAGAAACATTTGGAATCGCATGATTCGTATGCTCGTGTTTGTTTTGTTTGGTGATCTTTCTATCAATTTCTATTAGTTCAAAGATTTTTGGACGAAAAAAAGAATGGAAACCAACGGTTCCCAAACTATAGCCTAGGCAAATCAAACCAATCAATAAGAAAGGTTGTGTTATTGAGAATTTCAGAAACATTCGGAATCGCATGATTCGTATGCTTGTGTTTGTGTTGTTTGGTGATCTTTCTATCAAGTTCTATTGGTTCAAAGATTTTTTGCGAGAAAAAGAATGGAAACCAATGGTTTCAAAACCATAGCCTAGGCAAATCAAACCAATCAATAAGAATGGTTGTGTTATTGAAAATTTTAATAACATTCGGAATCGCATGATTCGTATGCTTGTGTTTGTGTTGTTTGGTGATCTTTCTATCAAGTTCTATTAGTTCAAAGATTTGTTTACGAGAAAAAGAATGGAAACCAACGGATCCCAAACCATATCCTAGGCAAATAAAACCAATCAATAAGAAAGGTTGTGTTATTGACAATTTGAGAAACATTCGGAATCGCACGATTCGTATGCTTGTGTTTGTGTTGTTTGGTGATCTTTCTATCAAGTTCTATTAGTTCAAAGATTTATGTACTAGAAAAAGAATGGAAACCAACGGTTCCCAAACCATAGCCTAGGCAAATCAAACCAATCAATAAGAAAGGTTGTGTTATTGAGAATTTGAGAAACATTCGGAATCGCATGATTCGTATGCTTGTGTTTGTGTTGTTTGGTGATCTTTCTATCAAGTTCTATTAGTTCAAAGATTTGTTTACGAGAAAAAGAATGGAAACCAACGGATCCCAAACCATATCCTAGGCAAATCAAACCAATGAATAAGAAAGGTTATGTTATTGAGAATTTGAGAAACATTCGGAATCGCATGATTCTTATGCTTGTGTTTGTTTTGTTTGGTGATCTTTCTATCAATTTCTATTAAATCAAAGATTTTTGGACGAAAAAAAGAATGGAAACCAACGGTTCCCAAACCATAGCCTATGCAAATCAAACCAATCAATAAGAAAGGTTGTGTTATTGAGAATTTGAGAAACATTCGAAATCGCATGATTCGTATGCTTGTGTTTGTGTTGTTTGGTGATCTTTCCATCAATTTCTATTAGTTCAAAGATTTTTGAACGAAAAAAAGAATGGAAACCAACGGTTCCCAAACCATAGCCTAGGCAAATCAAACCAATCAATAAGAAAGGTTGTGTTATTGAGAATTTGAGAAACATTCGGAATCGCATGATTCGTATGCTTGTGTTTGTGTTGTTTGGTGATCTTTCTATCAAGTTCTATTGGTTCAAAGATTTTTTGACGAGAAAAAGAATGGAAACCAACGGTTTCAAAACCATAGCCTAGGCAAATCAAACCAATCAATAAGAAAGGTTGTGTTTTTGAGAATTTGAGAAACATTCGGAATCGCATGATTCGTATGCTTGTGTTTGTTTTGTTTGGTGATCTTTCTATCAATTTCTATTAGTTCAAAGATTTTTGGACGAAAAAAAGAATGGAAACCAACGGTTCCCAAACCATAGCCTAGGCAAATCAAACCAATCAATAAGAAAGGTTGTGTTATTGAGAATTTGAGAAACATTCGGAATCGCATGATTCATATGCTTGTGTTTGTGTTGTTTGGTGATCTTTCTATCAAGTTCAATTGGTTCAAAGATTTTTTGACGAGAAAAAGAATGGAAACCAACGGTTTCAAAACCATAGCCTAGGCAAATCAAACCAATCAATAAGAAAGGTTGTGTTATTGAGAATTTGAGAAACATTCGGAATCGCATGATTCGTATGCTTGTGTTTGTGTTGTTTGGTGATCTTTCTATCAAGTTCTATTAGTTCAAAGATTTGTTTACGAGAAAAAGAATGGAAACCAACGGATCCCAAACCATATCCTAGGCAAATCAAACCAATGAATAAGAAAGGTTGTGTTATTGAGAATTTGAGAATCATTCGGAATCGCATGATTCGTATGCTTGTGTTTGTTTTGTTTGGTGATCTTTCTATCAATTTCTATTAAATCAAAGATTTTTGGACGAAAAAAAGAATGGAAACCAACGGTTCCCAAACCATAGCCTATGCAAATCAAACCAATCAATAAGAAAGGTTGTGTTATTGAGAATTTGAGAAACATTCGTAATCGCATGATTCGTATGCTTGTGTTTGTGTTGTTTGGTGATCTTTCTATCAAGTTCTATTAGTTCAAAGATTTATGGATTAGAAAAATAATGGAAACCAACGGTTCCCAAACCATAGCCTAGGCAAATCAAACCAATCAATAAGAAAGGTTGTGTTATTGAGAATTTGAGAAACATTCGGAATCGCATGATTCGTATGCTTGCGTTTGTGTTGTTTGGTGATCTTTCTATCAAGTTCTATTAGTTCAAAGATTTGTTTACGAGAAAAAGAATGGAAACCAACGGTTCCCAAACCATAGCCTAGGCAAATCAAACCAATCAATAAGAAAGTTTGTGTTATTGAGAGTTTGAGAAACATTGGGAATCGCATGATTCATACGCTTGTGTTTGTGTTGTTTGGTGATCTTTCTATCTAGTTCTACTAGTTCAAAGATTTATGGACTAGAAAAAGAATGGAAACCAACGGTTCGCAAACCATAGCCTAGGCAAATCAAACCAATTAATAAGAAAGGTTGTGTTATTGAGAATTTGAGAAACATTCGGAATCGCATGATTCGTATGCTTGTGTTTGTGTTGTTTGGCGATCTTTCTATCAAGTTCTATTAGTTCAAAGATTTATGGACTAGAAAAAGAATGGAAACCAACGGTTCCCAAACCATAGCCTAGGCAAATCAAACCAATCAATAAGAAAGGTTGTGTTATTGAGAATTTGAGAAACATTCGGAATCGCATGATTCGTATGCTCGTGTTTGTGTTGTTCGGCGATCTTTTTATCAAGTTCTATTAGTTCAAAGATTTATGGACTAGAAAAAGAATAACGGTTCCCAAACCATAGCCTAGGCAAATCAAACCAATCAATAAGAAAGGTTGTGTTATTGAGAATTTGAGAAACATTCGGAATCGCATGATTCGTATGCTCGTGTTTGTGTTGTTCGGCGATCTTTTTATCAAGTTCTATTAGTTCAAAGATTTATGGACTACAAAAAGAATAACGGTTCCCAAACCATAGCCTAGGCAAATCAAACCAATCAATAAGAAAGGTTGTGTTATTGAGAATTTGAGAAACATTCGGAATCGCATGATTCGTATGCTTGTGTTTGTGTTGTTTGGTGATCATTCTATCAAGTTCTGTTGGTTCAAAGATTTTTTGACGAGAAAAAGAATGGAAACCAACGGTTTCAAAACCATAGCCTAGGCAAATCAAACCAATCAATAAGAAAGGTTGTGTTATTGAGAATTTGAGAAACATTCGGAATCGCTTGATTCGTATGCTTGTGTTTGTGTTGTTTGGTGATCTTTCTATCAAGTTCTATTAGTTCAAAGATTTATGGACTAGAAAAAGAATGGAAACCAACGGTTCCCAAACCATAGCCTAGGCAAATCAAACCAATCAATAAGAAAGGTTGTGTTATTGAGAATTTGAGAAACATTCGGAATCGCTTGATTCGTATGCTTGTGTTTGTGTTGTTTGGTGATCTTTCTATCAAGTTCTATTAGTTCAAAGATTTATGGACTAGAAAAAGAATGGAAACCAACGGTTCCCAAACCATAGCCTAGGCAAATCAAACCAATCAATAAGAAAGGTTGTGTTATTGAGAATTTGAGAAACATTCGGAATCGCATGATTCGTATGCTTGTGTTTGTGTTGTTTGGTGATCTTTCTATCAATTTCTATTGGTTCAAAGATTTTTTGACGAGAAAAAGAATGGAAACCAACGGTTTCAAAACCGTAGCCTAGGCAAATCAAACCAATCAATAAGAAAGGTTGTGTTATTGAGAATTTGAGAAACCTTCGGAATCGCATGATTCGTATGCTTGTGTTTGTGTTGTTTGGTGATCTTTCTATCAAGTTCTATTAGTTCAAAGATTTGTTTACGAGAAAAAGAATGGAAACCAACGGATCCCAAACCATATCCTAGGCAAATCAAACCATTCAATAAGAAAGGTTGTGTTATTGAGAATTTGAGAAACATTCGGAATCGCATGATTCGTATGCTTGTGTTTGTGTTGTTTGGTGATCATTCTATCAAGTTCTATTGGTTCAAAGATTTTTTGACGAGAAAAAGAATGGAAACCAACGGTTTCAAAACCATAGCCTAGGCAAATCAAACCAATCAATAAGAAAGGTTGTGTTATTGAGAATTTGAGAAACATTCGGAATCGCTTGATTCGTATGCTTGTGTTTGTGTTGTTTGGTGATCTTTCTATCAAGTTCTATTAGTTCAAAGATTTATGGACTAGAAAAAGAATGGAAACCAACGGTTCCCAAACCATAGCCTAGGTAAATCAAACCAATCAATAAGAAAGGTTGTGTTATTGAGAATTTGAGAAACATTCGGAATCGCATGATTCGTATGCTTGTGTTTGTGTTGTTTGGTGATCTTTCTATCAAGTTCTATTGGTTCAAAGATTTTTTGACGAGAAAAAGAATGGAAACCAACGGTTTCAAAACCGTAGCCTAGGCAAATCAAACCAATCAATAAGAAAGGTTGTGTTATTGAGAATTTGAGAAACCTTCGGAATCGCATGATTCGTATGCTTGTGTTTGTGTTGTTTGGTGATCTTTCTATCAAGTTCTATTAGTTCAAAGATTTATTTACGAGAAAAAGAATGGAAACCAACGGATCCCAAACCATATCCTAGGCAAATCAAACCAATGAATAAGAAAGGTTATGTTATTGAGAATTTGAGAAACATTCGGAATCGCATGATTCGTATGCTTGTGTTTGTTTGGTTTGGTGATCTTTCTATCAATTTCTATTAAATCAAAGATTTTTGGACGAAAAAAAGAATGGAAACCAACGGTTCCCAAACCATAGCCTATGCAAATCAAACCAATCAATAAGAAAGGTTGTGTTATTGAGAATTTGAGAAACATTCGAAATCGCATGATTCGTATGCTTGTGTTTGTGTTGTTTGGTGATCTTTCCATCAATTTCTATTAGTTCAAAGATTTTTGGACGAAAAAAAGAATGGAAACCAACGGTTCCCAAACCATAGCCTAGGCAAATCAAACCAATCAATAAGAAAGGTTGTGTTATTGAGAATTTGAGAAACATTCGGAATCGCATGATTCGTATGCTTGTGTTTGTGTTGTTTGGTGATCTTTCTATCAAGTTCTATTGGTTCAAAGATTTTTTGACGAGAAAAAGAATGGAAACCAACGGTTTCAAAACCATAGCCTAGGCAAATCAAACCAATCAATAAGAAAGGTTGTGTTATTGAGAATTTGAGAAACATTCGGAATCGCATGATTCGTATGCTTGTGTTTGTTTTGTTTGGTGATCTTTCTATCAATTTCTATTAGTTCAAAGATTTTTGGACGAAAAAAAGAATGGAAACCAACGGTTCCCAAACCATAGCCTAGGCAAATCAAACCAATCAATAAGAAAGGTTGTGTTATTGAGAATTTGAGAAACATTCGGAATCGCATGATTCGTATGCTTGTGTTTGTGTTGTTTGGTGATCTTTCTATCAAGTTCTATTGGTTCAAAGATTTTTTGACGAGAAAAAGAATGGAAACCAACGGTTTCAAAACCATAGCCTAGGCAAATCAAACCAATCAATAAGAAAGGTTGTGTTATTGAGAATTTGAGAAACATTCGGAATCGCATGATTCGTATGCTTGTGTTTGTGTTGTTTGGTGATCTTTCTATCAAGTTCTATTAGTTCAAAGATTTGTTTACGAGAAAAAGAATGGAAACCAACGGATCCCAAACCATATCCTAGGCAAATCAAACCAATGAATAAGAAAGGTTGTGTTATTGAGAATTTGAGAAACATTCGGAATCGCATGATTCGTATGCTTGTGTTTGTTTTGTTTGGTGATCTTTCTATCAATTTCTATTAAATCAAAGATTTTTGGACGAAAAAAAGAATGGAAACCAACGGTTCCCAAACCATAGCCTATGCAAATCAAACCAATCAATAAGAAAGGTTGTGTTATTGAGAATTTGAGAAACATTCGTAATCGCATGATTCGTATGCTTGTGTTTGTGTTGTTTGGTGATCTTTCTATCAAGTTCTATTAGTTCAAAGATTTGTTTACGAGAAAAAGAATGGAAACCAACGGTTCCCAAACCATAGCCTAGGCAAATCAAACCAATCAATAAGAAAGTTTGTGTTATTGAGAGTTTGAGAAACATTGGGAATCGCATGATTCATACGCTTGTGTTTGTGTTGTTTGGTGATCTTTCTATCTAGTTCTACTAGTTCAAAGATTTATGGACTAGAAAAAGAATGGAAACCAACGGTTCGCAAACCATAGCCTAGGCAAATCAAACCAATTAATAAGAAAGGTTGTGTTATTGAGAATTTGAGAAACATTCGGAATCGCATGATTCGTATGCTTGTGTTTGTGTTGTTTGGCGATCTTTCTATCAAGTTCTATTAGTTCAAAGATTTATGGACTAGAAAAAGAATGGAAACCAACGGTTCCCAAACCATAGCCTAGGTAAATCAAACCAATCAATAAGAAAGGTTGTGTTATTGAGAATTTGAGAAACATTCGGAATCGCATGATTCGTATGCTCGTGTTTGTGTTGTTCGGCGATCTTTTTATCAAGTTCTATTAGTTCAAAGATTTATGGACTAGAAAAAGAATAACGGTTCCCAAACCATAGCCTAGGCAAATCAAACCAATCAATAAGAAAGGTTGTGTTATTGAGAATTTGAGAAACATTCGGAATCGCATGATTCGTATGCTCGTGTTTGTGTTGTTCGGCGATCTTTTTATCAAGTTCTATTAGTTCAAAGATTTATGGACTACAAAAAGAATAACGGTTCCCAAACCATAGCCTAGGCAAATCAAACCAATCAATAAGAAAGGTTGTGTTATTGAGAATTTGAGAAACATTCGGAATCGCATGATTCGTATGCTTGTGTTTGTGTTGTTTGGTGATCATTCTATCAAGTTCTATTGGTTCAAAGATTTTTTGACGAGAAAAAGAATGGAAACCAACGGTTTCAAAACCATAGCCTAGGCAAATCAAACCAATCAATAAGAAAGGTTGTGTTATTGAGAATTTGAGAAACATTCGGAATCGCTTGATTCGTATGCTTGTGTTTGTGTTGTTTGGTGATCTTTCTATCAAGTTCTATTAGTTCAAAGATTTATGGACTAGAAAAAGAATGGAAACCAACGGTTCCCAAACCATAGCCTAGGCAAATCAAACCAATCAATAAGAAAGGTTGTGTTATTGAGAATTTGAGAAACATTCGGAATCGCTTGATTCGTATGCTTGTGTTTGTGTTGTTTGGTGATCTTTCTATCAAGTTCTATTAGTTCAAAGATTTATGGACTAGAAAAAGAATGGAAACCAACGGTTCCCAAACCATAGCCTAGGCAAATCAAACCAATCAATAAGAAAGGTTGTGTTATTGAGAATTTGAGAAACATTCGGAATCGCATGATTCGTATGGTTGTGTTTGTGTTGTTTGGTGATCTTTCTGTCAATTTCTATTGGTTCAAAGATTTTTTGACGAGAAAAAGAATGGAAACCAACGGTTTCAAAACCGTAGCCTAGGCAAATCAAACCAATAAATAAGAAAGGTTGTGTTATTGAGAATTTGAGAAACCTTCGGAATCGCATGATTCGTATGCTTGTGTTTGTGTTGTTTGGTGATCTTTCTATCAAGTTCTATTAGTTCAAAGATTTGTTTACGAGAAAAAGAATGGAAACCAACGGATCCCAAACCATATCCTAGGCAAATCAAACCATTCAATAAGAAAGGTTGTGTTATTGAGAATTTGAGAAACATTCGGAATCGCATGATTCGTATGCTTGTGTTTGTGTTGTTTGGTGATCATTCTATCAAGTTCTATTGGTTCAAAGATTTTTTGACGAGAAAAAGAATGGAAACCAACGGTTTCAAAACCATAGCCTAGGCAAATCAAACCAATCAATAAGAAAGGTTGTGTTATTGAGAATTTGAGAAACATTCGGAATCGCTTGATTCGTATGCTTGTGTTTGTGTTGTTTGGTGATCTTTCTATCAAGTTCTATTAGTTCAAAGATTTATGGACTAGAAAAAGAATGGAAACCAACGGTTCCCAAACCATAGCCTAGGTAAATCAAACCAATCAATAAGAAAGGTTGTGTTATTGAGAATTTGAGAAACATTCGGAATCGCATGATTCGTATGCTTGTGTTTGTGTTGTTTGGTGATCTTTCTATCAAGTTCTATTGGTTCAAAGATTTTTTGACGAGAAAAAGAATGGAAACCAACGGTTTCAAAACCGTAGCCTAGGCAAATCAAACCAATCAATAAGAAAGGTTGTGTTATTGAGAATTTGAGAAACCTTCGGAATCGCATGATTCGTATGCTTGTGTTTGTGTTGTTTGGTGATCTTTCTATCAAGTTCTATTAGTTCAAAGATTTGTTTACGAGAAAAAGAATGGAAACCAACGGATCCCAAACCATATCCTAGGCAAATCAAACCATTCAATAAGAAAGGTTGTGTTATTGAGAATTTGAGAAACATTCGGAATCGCATGATTCGTATGCTTGTGTTTGTGTTGTTTGGTGATCTTTCTATCAAGTTCTATTAGTTCAAAGATTTATGGACCAGAAAAAGAATGGAAACCAACGGTTCCCAAACCATAGCCTAGGCAAATCAAACCAATGAATAAGAAAGGTTGTGTTCTTAAGAATTTGAGAAACATTCGGAATCGCATGATTCGTATGCTCGTGTTTGTTTTGTTGGTGATCTTTCTATCAATTTCTATTAGTTCAAAGATTTTTGGACGAAAAAAAGAATGGAAACCAACGGTTCCCAAACCATAGCCTATGCAAATCAAACCAATCAATAAGAAAGGTTGTGTTATTGAGAATTTGAGAAACATTTGGAATCGCATGATTCGTATGCTCGTGTTTGTTTTGTTTGGTGATCTTTCTATCAATTTCTATTAGTTCAAAGATTTTTGGACGAAAAAAAGAATGGAAACCAACGGTTCCCAAACCATAGCCTAGGCAAATCAAACCAATCAATAAGAAAGGTTGTGTTATTGAGAATTTCAGAAACATTCGGAATCGCATGATTCGTATGCTTGTGTTTGTGTTGTTTGGTGATCTTTCTATCAAGTTCTATTGGTTCAAAGATTTTTTGGCGAGAAAAAGAATGGAAACCAATGGTTTCAAAACCATAGCCTAGGCAAATCAAACAAATCAATAAGAATGGTTGTGTTATTGAAAATTTTAATAACATTCGGAATCGCATGATTCGTATGCTTGTGTTTGTGTTGTTTGGTGATCTTTCTATCAAGTTCTATTAGTTCAAAGATTTGTTTACGAGAAAAAGAATGGAAACCAACGGATCCCAAACCATATCCTAGGCAAATAAAACCAATCAATAAGAAAGGTTGTATTATTGACAATTTGAGAAACATTCGGAATCGCACGATTCGTATGCTTGTGTTTGTGTTGTTTGGTGATCTTTCTATCAAGTTCTATTAGTTCAAAGATTTATGTACTAGAAAAAGAATGGAAACCAACGGTTCCCAAACCATAGCCTAGGTAAATCAAACCAATCAATAAGAAAGGTTGTGTTATTGAGAATTTGGGAAACATTCGGAATCGCATGATTCGTATGCTTGTGTTTGTGTTGTTTGGTGATCTTTCTATCAAGTTCTATTAGTTCAAAGATTTGTTTACGAGAAAAAGAATGGAAACCAACGGATCCCAAACCATATCCTAGGCAAATCAAACCAATGAATAAGAAAGGTTATGTTATTGAGAATTTGAGAAACATTCGGAATCGCATGATTCGTATGCTTGTGTTTGTGTTGTTTGGTGATCTTTCTATCAAGTTCTATTAGTTCAAAGATTTGTTTACGAGAAAAAGAATGGAAACCAACGGATCCCAAACCATATCCTAGGCAAATAAAACCAATCAATAAGAAATGTTGTGTTATTGACAATTTGAGAAACATTCGGAATCGCACGATTCGTATGCTTGTGTTTGTGTTGTTTGGTGATCTTTCTATCAAGTTCTATTAGTTCAAAGATTTGTGTACTAGAAAAAGAATGGAAACCAACGGTTCCCAAACCATAGCCTAGGCAAATCAAACCAATCAATAAGAAAGGTTGTGTTATTGAGAATTTGAGAAACATTCGGAATCGCATGATTCGTATGCTTGTGTTTGTGTTGTTTGGTGATCTTTCTATCAAGTTCAATTAGTTCAAAGATTTGTTTACGAGAAAAAGAATGGAAACCAACGGATCCCAAACCATATCCTAGGCAAATCAAACCAATGAATAAGAAAGGTTATGTTATTGAGAATTTGAGAAACATTCGGAATCGCATGATTCGTATGCTTGTGTTTGTTTTGTTTGGTGATCTTTCTATCAATTTCTATTAAATCAAAGATTTTTGGACGAAAAAAAGAATGGAAACCAACGGTTCCCAAACCATGGCCTAGGCAAATCAAACCAATCAATAAGAAAGGTTGTGTTATTGAGAATTTGAGAAACATTCGGAATCGCTTGATTCGTATGCTTGTGTTTGTGTTGTTTGGTGATCTTTCTATCAAGTTCTATTAGTTCAAAGATTTATGGACTAGAAAAAGAATGGAAACCAACGGTTCCCAAACCATAGCCTAGGCAAATCAAACCAATCAATAAGAAAGGTTGTGTTATTGAGAATTTGAGAAACATTCGGAATCGCATGATTCGTATGGTTGTGTTTGTGTTGTTTGGTGATCTTTCTATCAATTTCTATTGGTTCAAAGATTTTTTGACGAGAAAAAGAATGGAAACCAACGGTTTCAAAACCGTAGCCTAGGTAAATCAAACCAATCAATAAGAAAGGTTGTGTTATTGAGAATTTGAGAAACCTTCGGAATCGCATGATTCTTATGCTTGTGTTTGTGTTGTTTGGTGATCTTTCTATCAAGTTCTATTAGTTCAAAGATTTGTTTACGAGAAAAAGAATGGAAACCAACGGATCCCAAACCATATCCTAGGCAAATCAAACCATTCAATAAGAAAGGTTGTGTTATTGAGAATTTGAGAAACATTCGGAATCGCTTGATTCGTATGCTTGTGTTTGTGTTGTTTGGTGATCTTTCTATCAAGTTCTATTAGTTCAAAGATTTATGGACTAGAAAAAGAATGGAAACCAACGGTTCCCAAACCATAGCCTAGGCAAATCAAACCAATCAATAAGAAAGGTTGTGTTATTGAGAATTTGAGAAACATTCGGAATCGCATGATTCGTATGGTTGTGTTTGTGTTGTTTGGTGATCTTTCTGTCAATTTCTATTGGTTCAAAGATTTTTTGACGAGAAAAAGAATGGAAACCAACGGTTTCAAAACCGTAGCCTAGGCAAATCAAACCAATAAATAAGAAAGGTTGTGTTATTGAGAATTTGAGAAACCTTCGGAATCGCATGATTCGTATGCTTGTGTTTGTGTTGTTTGGTGATCTTTCTATCAAGTTCTATTAGTTCAAAGATTTGTTTACGAGAAAAAGAATGGAAACCAACGGATCCCAAACCATATCCTAGGCAAATCAAACCATTCAATAAGAAAGGTTGTGTTATTGAGAATTTGAGAAACATTCGGAATCGCATGATTCGTATGCTTGTGTTTGTGTTGTTTGGTGATCATTCTATCAAGTTCTATTGGTTCAAAGATTTTTTGACGAGAAAAAGAATGGAAACCAACGGTTTCAAAACCATAGCCTAGGCAAATCAAACCAATCAATAAGAAAGGTTGTGTTATTGAGAATTTGAGAAACATTCGGAATCGCTTGATTCGTATGCTTGTGTTTGTGTTGTTTGGTGATCTTTCTATCAAGTTCTATTAGTTCAAAGATTTATGGACTAGAAAAAGAATGGAAACCAACGGTTCCCAAACCATAGCCTAGGTAAATCAAACCAATCAATAAGAAAGGTTGTGTTATTGAGAATTTGAGAAACATTCGGAATCGCATGATTCGTATGCTTGTGTTTGTGTTGTTTGGTGATCTTTCTATCAAGTTCTATTGGTTCAAAGATTTTTTGACGAGAAAAAGAATGGAAACCAACGGTTTCAAAACCGTAGCCTAGGCAAATCAAACCAATCAATAAGAAAGGTTGTGTTATTGAGAATTTGAGAAACCTTCGGAATCGCATGATTCGTATGCTTGTGTTTGTGTTGTTTGGTGATCTTTCTATCAAGTTCTATTAGTTCAAAGATTTGTTTACGAGAAAAAGAATGGAAACCAACGGATCCCAAACCATATCCTAGGCAAATCAAACCATTCAATAAGAAAGGTTGTGTTATTGAGAATTTGAGAAACATTCGGAATCGCATGATTCGTATGCTTGTGTTTGTGTTGTTTGGTGATCTTTCTATCAAGTTCTATTAGTTCAAAGATTTATGGACCAGAAAAAGAATGGAAACCAACGGTTCCCAAACCATAGCCTAGGCAAATCAAACCAATGAATAAGAAAGGTTGTGTTCTTAAGAATTTGAGAAACATTCGGAATCGCATGATTCGTATGCTCGTGTTTGTTTTGTTGGTGATCTTTCTATCAATTTCTATTAGTTCAAAGATTTTTGGACGAAAAAAAGAATGGAAACCAACGGTTCCCAAACCATAGCCTATGCAAATCAAACCAATCAATAAGAAAGGTTGTGTTATTGAGAATTTGAGAAACATTTGGAATCGCATGATTCGTATGCTCGTGTTTGTTTTGTTTGGTGATCTTTCTATCAATTTCTATTAGTTCAAAGATTTTTGGACGAAAAAAAGAATGGAAACCAACGGTTCCCAAACCATAGCCTAGGCAAATCAAACCAATCAATAAGAAAGGTTGTGTTATTGAGAATTTCAGAAACATTCGGAATCGCATGATTCGTATGCTTGTGTTTGTGTTGTTTGGTGATCTTTCTATCAAGTTCTATTGGTTCAAAGATTTTTTGGCGAGAAAAAGAATGGAAACCAATGGTTTCAAAACCATAGCCTAGGCAAATCAAACAAATCAATAAGAATGGTTGTGTTATTGAAAATTTTAATAACATTCGGAATCGCATGATTCGTATGCTTGTGTTTGTGTTGTTTGGTGATCTTTCTATCAAGTTCTATTAGTTCAAAGATTTGTTTACGAGAAAAAGAATGGAAACCAACGGATCCCAAACCATATCCTAGGCAAATAAAACCAATCAATAAGAAAGGTTGTATTATTGACAATTTGAGAAACATTCGGAATCGCACGATTCGTATGCTTGTGTTTGTGTTGTTTGGTGATCTTTCTATCAAGTTCTATTAGTTCAAAGATTTATGTACTAGAAAAAGAATGGAAACCAACGGTTCCCAAACCATAGCCTAGGTAAATCAAACCAATCAATAAGAAAGGTTGTGTTATTGAGAATTTGGGAAACATTCGGAATCGCATGATTCGTATGCTTGTGTTTGTGTTGTTTGGTGATCTTTCTATCAAGTTCTATTAGTTCAAAGATTTGTTTACGAGAAAAAGAATGGAAACCAACGGATCCCAAACCATATCCTAGGCAAATCAAACCAATGAATAAGAAAGGTTATGTTATTGAGAATTTGAGAAACATTCGGAATCGCATGATTCGTATGCTTGTGTTTGTGTTGTTTGGTGATCTTTCTATCAAGTTCTATTAGTTCAAAGATTTGTTTACGAGAAAAAGAATGGAAACCAACGGATCCCAAACCATATCCTAGGCAAATAAAACCAATCAATAAGAAAGGTTGTGTTATTGACAATTTGAGAAACATTCGGAATCGCACGATTCGTATGCTTGTGTTTGTGTTGTTTGGTGATCTTTCTATCAAGTTCTATTAGTTCAAAGATTTGTGTACTAGAAAAAGAATGGAAACCAACGGTTCCCAAACCATAGCCTAGGCAAATCAAACCAATCAATAAGAAAGGTTGTGTTATTGAGAATTTGAGAAACATTCGGAATCGCATGATTCGTATGCTTGTGTTTGTGTTGTTTGGTGATCTTTCTATCAAGTTCTATTAGTTCAAAGATTTGTTTACGAGAAAAAGAATGGAAACCAACGGATCCCAAACCATATCCTAGGCAAATCAAACCAATGAATAAGAAAGGTTATGTTATTGAGAATTTGAGAAACATTCGGAATCGCATGATTCGTATGCTTGTGTTTGTTTTGTTTGGTGATCTTTCTATCAATTTCTATTAAATCAAAGATTTTTGGACGAAAAAAAGAATGGAAACCAACGGTTCCCAAACCATGGCCTAGGCAAATCAAACCAATCAATAAGAAAGGTTGTGTTATTGAGAATTTGAGAAACATTCGGAATCGCTTGATTCGTATGCTTGTGTTTGTGTTGTTTGGTGATCTTTCTATCAAGTTCTATTAGTTCAAAGATTTATGGACTAGAAAAAGAATGGAAACCAACGGTTCCCAAACCATAGCCTAGGCAAATCAAACCAATCAATAAGAAAGGTTGTGTTATTGAGAATTTGAGAAACATTCGGAATCGCATGATTCGTATGGTTGTGTTTGTGTTGTTTGGTGATCTTTCTATCAATTTCTATTGGTTCAAAGATTTTTTGACGAGAAAAAGAATGGAAACCAACGGTTTCAAAACCGTAGCCTAGGTAAATCAAACCAATCAATAAGAAAGGTTGTGTTATTGAGAATTTGAGAAACCTTCGGAATCGCATGATTCTTATGCTTGTGTTTGTGTTGTTTGGTGATCTTTCTATCAAGTTCTATTAGTTCAAAGATTTGTTTACGAGAAAAAGAATGGAAACCAACGGATCCCAAACCATATCCTAGGCAAATCAAACCATTCAATAAGAAAGGTTGTGTTCTTGAGAATTTGAGAAACATTCGGAATCGCATGATTCGTATGCTTGTGTTTGTGTTGTTTGGTGATCATTCTATCAAGTTCTATTGGTTCAAAGATTTTTTGACGAGAAAAAGAATGGAAACCAACGGTTTCAAAACCATAGCCTAGGCAAATCAAACCAATCAATAAGAAAGGTTGTGTTATTGAGAATTTGAGAAACATTCGGAATCGCTTGATTCGTATGCTTGTGTTTGTGTTGTTTGGTGATCTTTCTATCAAGTTCTATTAGTTCAAAGATTTATGGACTAGAAAAAGAATGGAAACCAACGGTTCCCAAACCATAGCCTAGGTAAATCAAACCAATCAATAAGAAAGGTTGTGTTATTGAGAATTTGAGAAACATTCGGAATCGCATGATTCGTATGCTTGTGTTTGTGTTGTTTGGTGATCTTTCTATCAAGTTCTATTGGTTCAAAGATTTTTTGACGAGAAAAAGAATGGAAACCAACGGTTTCAAAACCGTAGCCTAGGCAAATCAAACCAATCAATAAGAAAGGTTGTGTTATTGAGAATTTGAGAAACCTTCGGAATCGCATGATTCGTATGCTTGTGTTTGTGTTGTTTGGTGATTTTCTATCAAGTTCTATTAGTTCAAAGATTTGTTTACGAGAAAAAGAATGGAAACCAACGGATCCCAAACCATATCCTAGGCAAATCAAACCATTCAATAAGAAAGGTTGTGTTATTGAGAATTTGAGAAACATTCGGAATCGCATGATTCGTATGCTTGTGTTTGTGTTGTTTGGTGATCTTTCTATCAAGTTCTATTAGTTCAAAGATTTATGGACCAGAAAAAGAATGGAAACCAACGGTTCCCAAACCATAGCCTAGGCAAATCAAACCAATGAATAAGAAAGGTTGTGTTCTTAAGAATTTGAGAAACATTCGGAATCGCATGATTCGTATGCTCGTGTTTGTTTTGTTTGGTGATCTTTCTATCAATTTCTATTAGTTCAAAGATTTTTGGACGAAAAAAAGAATGGAAACCAACGGTTCCCAAACCATAGCCTAGGCAAATCAAACCAATCAATAAGAAAGGTTGTGTTATTGAGAATTTGAGAAACATTCGGAATCGCATGATTCGTATGCTTGTGTTTGTGTTGTTTGGTGATCTTTCTATCAAGTTCTATTGGTTCAAAGATTTTTTGACGAGAAAAAGAATGGAAACCAACGGTTTCAAAACCATAGCCTAGGCAAATCAAACCAATCAATAAGAAAGGTTGTGTTATTGAGAATTTGAGAAACATTCGGAATCGCATGATTCGTATGCTTGTGTTTGTGTTGTTTGGTGATCTTTCTATCAAGTTCTATTAGTTCAAAGATTTGTTTACGAGAAAAAGAATGGAAACCAACGGATCCCAAACCATATCCTAGGCAAATCAAACCAATGAATAAGAAAGGTTGTGTTATTGAGAATTTGAGAAACATTCGGAATCGCATGATTCGTATGCTTGTGTTTGTTTTGTTTGGTGATCTTTCTATCAATTTCTATTAAATCAAAGATTTTTGGACGAAAAAAAGAATGGAAACCAACGGTTCCCAAACCATAGCCTATGCAAATCAAACCAATCAATAAGAAAGGTTGTGTTATTGAGAATTTGAGAAACATTCGTAATCGCATGATTCGTATGCTTGTGTTTGTGTTGTTTGGTGATCTTTCTATCAAGTTCTATTAGTTCAAAGATTTGTTTACGAGAAAAAGAATGGAAACCAACGGTTCCCAAACCATAGCCTAGGCAAATCAAACCAATCAATAAGAAAGTTTGTGTTATTGAGAGTTTGAGAAACATTGGGAATCGCATGATTCATACGCTTGTGTTTGTGTTGTTTGGTGATCTTTCTATCTAGTTCTACTAGTTCAAAGATTTATGGACTAGAAAAAGAATGGAAACCAACGGTTCGCAAACCATAGCCTAGGCAAATCAAACCAATTAATAAGAAAGGTTGTGTTATTGAGAATTTGAGAAACATTCGGAATCGCATGATTCGTATGCTTGTGTTTGTGTTGTTTGGCGATCTTTCTATCAAGTTCTATTAGTTCAAAGATTTATGGACTAGAAAAAGAATGGAAACCAACGGTTCCCAAACCATAGCCTAGGTAAATCAAACCAATCAATAAGAAAGGTTGTGTTATTGAGAATTTGAGAAACATTCGGAATCGCATGATTCGTATGCTCGTGTTTGTGTTGTTCGGCGATCTTTTTATCAAGTTCTATTAGTTCAAAGATTTATGGACTAGAAAAAGAATAACGGTTCCCAAACCATAGCCTAGGCAAATCAAACCAATCAATAAGAAAGGTTGTGTTATTGAGAATTTGAGAAACATTCGGAATCGCATGATTCGTATGCTCGTGTTTGTGTTGTTCGGCGATCTTTTTATCAAGTTCTATTAGTTCAAAGATTTATGGACTACAAAAAGAATAACGGTTCCCAAACCATAGCCTAGGCAAATCAAACCAATCAATAAGAAAGGTTGTGTTATTGAGAATTTGAGAAACATTCGGAATCGCATGATTCGTATGCTTGTGTTTGTGTTGTTTGGTGATCATTCTATCAAGTTCTATTGGTTCAAAGATTTTTTGACGAGAAAAAGAATGGAAACCAACGGTTTCAAAACCATGGCCTAGGCAAATCAAACCAATCAATAAGAAAGGTTGTGTTATTGAGAATTTGAGAAACATTCGGAATCGCTTGATTCGTATGCTTGTGTTTGTGTTGTTTGGTGATCTTTCTATCAAGTTCTATTAGTTCAAAGATTTATGGACTAGAAAAAGAATGGAAACCAACGGTTCCCAAACCATAGCCTAGGCAAATCAAACCAATCAATAAGAAAGGTTGTGTTATTGAGAATTTGAGAAACATTCGGAATCGCATGATTCGTATGGTTGTGTTTGTGTTGTTTGGTGATCTTTCTATCAATTTCTATTGGTTCAAAGATTTTTTGACGAGAAAAAGAATGGAAACCAACGGTTTCAAAACCGTAGCCTAGGTAAATCAAACCAATCAATAAGAAAGGTTGTGTTATTGAGAATTTGAGAAACCTTCGGAATCGCATGATTCTTATGCTTGTGTTTGTGTTGTTTGGTGATCTTTCTATCAAGTTCTATTAGTTCAAAGATTTGTTTACGAGAAAAAGAATGGAAACCAACGGATCCCAAACCATATCCTAGGCAAATCAAACCATTCAATAAGAAAGGTTGTGTTCTTGAGAATTTGAGAAACATTCGGAATCGCATGATTCGTATGCTTGTGTTTGTGTTGTTTGGTGATCATTCTATCAAGTTCTATTGGTTCAAAGATTTTTTGACGAGAAAAAGAATGGAAACCAACGGTTTCAAAACCATAGCCTAGGCAAATCAAACCAATCAATAAGAAAGGTTGTGTTATTGAGAATTTGAGAAACATTCGGAATCGCTTGATTCGTATGCTTGTGTTTGTGTTGTTTGGTGATCTTTCTATCAAGTTCTATTAGTTCAAAGATTTATGGACTAGAAAAAGAATGGAAACCAACGGTTCCCAAACCATAGCCTAGGTAAATCAAACCAATCAATAAGAAAGGTTGTGTTATTGAGAATTTGAGAAACATTCGGAATCGCATGATTCGTATGCTTGTGTTTGTGTTGTTTGGTGATCTTTCTATCAAGTTCTATTGGTTCAAAGATTTTTTGACGAGAAAAAGAATGGAAACCAACGGTTTCAAAACCGTAGCCTAGGCAAATCAAACCAATCAATAAGAAAGGTTGTGTTATTGAGAATTTGAGAAACCTTCGGAATCGCATGATTCGTATGCTTGTGTTTGTGTTGTTTGGTGATTTTCTATCAAGTTCTATTAGTTCAAAGATTTGTTTACGAGAAAAAGAATGGAAACCAACGGATCCCAAACCATATCCTAGGCAAATCAAACCATTCAATAAGAAAGGTTGTGTTATTGAGAATTTGAGAAACATTCGGAATCGCATGATTCGTATGCTTGTGTTTGTGTTGTTTGGTGATCTTTCTATCAAGTTCTATTAGTTCAAAGATTTATGGACCAGAAAAAGAATGGAAACCAACGGTTCCCAAACCATAGCCTAGGCAAATCAAACCAATGAATAAGAAAGGTTGTGTTCTTAAGAATTTGAGAAACATTCGGAATCGCATGATTCGTATGCTCGTGTTTGTTTTGTTTGGTGATCTTTCTATCAATTTCTATTAGTTCAAAGATTTTTGGACGAAAAAAAGAATGGAAACCAACGGTTCCCAAACCATAGCCTAGGCAAATCAAACCAATCAATAAGAAAGGTTGTGTTATTGAGAATTTGAGAAACATTCGGAATCGCATGATTCGTATGCTTGTGTTTGTGTTGTTTGGTGATCTTTCTATCAAGTTCTATTGGTTCAAAGATTTTTTGACGAGAAAAAGAATGGAAACCAACGGTTTCAAAACCATAGCCTAGGCAAATCAAACCAATCAATAAGAAAGGTTGTGTTATTGAGAATTTGAGAAACATTCGGAATCGCATGATTCGTATGCTTGTGTTTGTGTTGTTTGGTGATCTTTCTATCAAGTTCTATTAGTTCAAAGATTTGTTTACGAGAAAAAGAATGGAAACCAACGGATCCCAAACCATATCCTAGGCAAATCAAACCAATGAATAAGAAAGGTTGTGTTATTGAGAATTTGAGAAACATTCGGAATCGCATGATTCGTATGCTTGTGTTTGTTTTGTTTGGTGATCTTTCTATCAATTTCTATTAAATCAAAGATTTTTGGACGAAAAAAAGAATGGAAACCAACGGTTCCCAAACCATAGCCTATGCAAATCAAACCAATCAATAAGAAAGGTTGTGTTATTGAGAATTTGAGAAACATTCGTAATCGCATGATTCGTATGCTTGTGTTTGTGTTGTTTGGTGATCTTTCTATCAAGTTCTATTAGTTCAAAGATTTGTTTACGAGAAAAAGAATGGAAACCAACGGTTCCCAAACCATAGCCTAGGCAAATCAAACCAATCAATAAGAAAGTTTGTGTTATTGAGAGTTTGAGAAACATTGGGAATCGCATGATTCATACGCTTGTGTTTGTGTTGTTTGGTGATCTTTCTATCTAGTTCTACTAGTTCAAAGATTTATGGACTAGAAAAAGAATGGAAACCAACGGTTCGCAAACCATAGCCTAGGCAAATCAAACCAATTAATAAGAAAGGTTGTGTTATTGAGAATTTGAGAAACATTCGGAATCGCATGATTCGTATGCTTGTGTTTGTGTTGTTTGGCGATCTTTCTATCAAGTTCTATTAGTTCAAAGATTTATGGACTAGAAAAAGAATGGAAACCAACGGTTCCCAAACCATAGCCTAGGTAAATCAAACCAATCAATAAGAAAGGTTGTGTTATTGAGAATTTGAGAAACATTCGGAATCGCATGATTCGTATGCTCGTGTTTGTGTTGTTCGGCGATCTTTTTATCAAGTTCTATTAGTTCAAAGATTTATGGACTAGAAAAAGAATAACGGTTCCCAAACCATAGCCTAGGCAAATCAAACCAATCAATAAGAAAGGTTGTGTTATTGAGAATTTGAGAAACATTCGGAATCGCATGATTCGTATGCTCGTGTTTGTGTTGTTCGGCGATCTTTTTATCAAGTTCTATTAGTTCAAAGATTTATGGACTACAAAAAGAATAACGGTTCCCAAACCATAGCCTAGGCAAATCAAACCAATCAATAAGAAAGGTTGTGTTATTGAGAATTTGAGAAACATTCGGAATCGCATGATTCGTATGCTTGTGTTTGTGTTGTTTGGTGATCATTCTATCAAGTTCTATTGGTTCAAAGATTTTTTGACGAGAAAAAGAATGGAAACCAACGGTTTCAAAACCATAGCCTAGGCAAATCAAACCAATCAATAAGAAAGGTTGTGTTATTGAGAATTTGAGAAACATTCGGAATCGCTTGATTCGTATGCTTGTGTTTGTGTTGTTTGGTGATCTTTCTATCAAGTTCTATTAGTTCAAAGATTTATGGACTAGAAAAAGAATGGAAACCAACGGTTCCCAAACCATAGCCTAGGCAAATCAAACCAATCAATAAGAAAGGTTGTGTTATTGAGAATTTGAGAAACATTCGGAATCGCTTGATTCGTATGCTTGTGTTTGTGTTGTTTGGTGATCTTTCTATCAAGTTCTATTAGTTCAAAGATTTATGGACTAGAAAAAGAATGGAAACCAACGGTTCCCAAACCATAGCCTAGGCAAATCAAACCAATCAATAAGAAAGGTTGTGTTATTGAGAATTTGAGAAACATTCGGAATCGCATGATTCGTATGGTTGTGTTTGTGTTGTTTGGTGATCTTTCTGTCAATTTCTATTGGTTCAAAGATTTTTTGACGAGAAAAAGAATGGAAACCAACGGTTTCAAAACCGTAGCCTAGGCAAATCAAACCAATAAATAAGAAAGGTTGTGTTATTGAGAATTTGAGAAACCTTCGGAATCGCATGATTCGTATGCTTGTGTTTGTGTTGTTTGGTGATCTTTCTATCAAGTTCTATTAGTTCAAAGATTTGTTTACGAGAAAAAGAATGGAAACCAACGGATCCCAAACCATATCCTAGGCAAATCAAACCATTCAATAAGAAAGGTTGTGTTATTGAGAATTTGAGAAACATTCGGAATCGCATGATTCGTATGCTTGTGTTTGTGTTGTTTGGTGATCATTCTATCAAGTTCTATTGGTTCAAAGATTTTTTGACGAGAAAAAGAATGGAAACCAACGGTTTCAAAACCATAGCCTAGGCAAATCAAACCAATCAATAAGAAAGGTTGTGTTATTGAGAATTTGAGAAACATTCGGAATCGCTTGATTCGTATGCTTGTGTTTGTGTTGTTTGGTGATCTTTCTATCAAGTTCTATTAGTTCAAAGATTTATGGACTAGAAAAAGAATGGAAACCAACGGTTCCCAAACCATAGCCTAGGTAAATCAAACCAATCAATAAGAAAGGTTGTGTTATTGAGAATTTGAGAAACATTCGGAATCGCATGATTCGTATGCTTGTGTTTGTGTTGTTTGGTGATCTTTCTATCAAGTTCTATTGGTTCAAAGATTTTTTGACGAGAAAAAGAATGGAAACCAACGGTTTCAAAACCGTAGCCTAGGCAAATCAAACCAATCAATAAGAAATGTTGTGTTATTGAGAATTTGAGAAACCTTCGGAATCGCATGATTCGTATGCTTGTGTTTGTGTTGTTTGGTGATCTTTCTATCAAGTTCTATTAGTTCAAAGATTTGTTTACGAGAAAAAGAATGGAAACCAACGGATCCCAAACCATATCCTAGGCAAATCAAACCATTCAATAAGAAAGGTTGTGTTATTGAGAATTTGAGAAACATTCGGAATCGCATGATTCGTATGCTTGTGTTTGTGTTGTTTGGTGATCTTTCTATCAAGTTCTATTAGTTCAAAGATTTATGGACCAGAAAAAGAATGGAAACCAACGGTTCCCAAACCATAGCCTAGGCAAATCAAACCAATGAATAAGAAAGGTTGTGTTCTTAAGAATTTGAGAAACATTCGGAATCGCATGATTCGTATGCTCGTGTTTGTTTTGTTGGTGATCTTTCTATCAATTTCTATTAGTTCAAAGATTTTTGGACGAAAAAAAGAATGGAAACCAACGGTTCCCAAACCATAGCCTATGCAAATCAAACCAATCAATAAGAAAGGTTGTGTTATTGAGAATTTGAGAAACATTTGGAATCGCATGATTCGTATGCTCGTGTTTGTTTTGTTTGGTGATCTTTCTATCAATTTCTATTAGTTCAAAGATTTTTGGACGAAAAAAAGAATGGAAACCAACGGTTCCCAAACCATAGCCTAGGCAAATCAAACCAATCAATAAGAAAGGTTGTGTTATTGAGAATTTCAGAAACATTCGGAATCGCATGATTCGTATGCTTGTGTTTGTGTTGTTTGGTGATCTTTCTATCAAGTTCTATTGGTTCAAAGATTTTTTGGCGAGAAAAAGAATGGAAACCAATGGTTTCAAAACCATAGCCTAGGCAAATCAAACAAATCAATAAGAATGGTTGTGTTATTGAAAATTTTAATAACATTCGGAATCGCATGATTCGTATGCTTGTGTTTGTGTTGTTTGGTGATCTTTCTATCAAGTTCTATTAGTTCAAAGATTTGTTTACGAGAAAAAGAATGGAAACCAACGGATCCCAAACCATATCCTAGGCAAATAAAACCAATCAATAAGAAAGGTTGTATTATTGACAATTTGAGAAACATTCGGAATCGCACGATTCGTATGCTTGTGTTTGTGTTGTTTGGTGATCTTTCTATCAAGTTCTATTAGTTCAAAGATTTATGTACTAGAAAAAGAATGGAAACCAACGGTTCCCAAACCATAGCCTAGGTAAATCAAACCAATCAATAAGAAAGGTTGTGTTATTGAGAATTTGGGAAACATTCGGAATCGCATGATTCGTATGCTTGTGTTTGTGTTGTTTGGTGATCTTTCTATCAAGTTCTATTAGTTCAAAGATTTGTTTACGAGAAAAAGAATGGAAACCAACGGATCCCAAACCATATCCTAGGCAAATCAAACCAATGAATAAGAAAGGTTATGTTATTGAGAATTTGAGAAACATTCGGAATCGCATGATTCGTATGCTTGTGTTTGTGTTGTTTGGTGATCTTTCTATCAAGTTCTATTAGTTCAAAGATTTGTTTACGAGAAAAAGAATGGAAACCAACGGATCCCAAACCATATCCTAGGCAAATAAAACCAATCAATAAGAAAGGTTGTGTTATTGACAATTTGAGAAACATTCGGAATCGCACGATTCGTATGCTTGTGTTTGTGTTGTTTGGTGATCTTTCTATCAAGTTCTATTAGTTCAAAGATTTGTGTACTAGAAAAAGAATGGAAACCAACGGTTCCCAAACCATAGCCTAGGCAAATCAAACCAATCAATAAGAAAGGTTGTGTTATTGAGAATTTGAGAAACATTCGGAATCGCATGATTCGTATGCTTGTGTTTGTGTTGTTTGGTGATCTTTCTATCAAGTTCTATTAGTTCAAAGATTTGTTTACGAGAAAAAGAATGGAAACCAACGGATCCCAAACCATATCCTAGGCAAATCAAACCAATGAATAAGAAAGGTTATGTTATTGAGAATTTGAGAAACATTCGGAATCGCATGATTCGTATGCTTGTGTTTGTTTTGTTTGGTGATCTTTCTATCAATTTCTATTAAATCAAAGATTTTTGGACGAAAAAAAGAATGGAAACCAACGGTTCCCAAACCATGGCCTAGGCAAATCAAACCAATCAATAAGAAAGGTTGTGTTATTGAGAATTTGAGAAACATTCGGAATCGCTTGATTCGTATGCTTGTGTTTGTGTTGTTTGGTGATCTTTCTATCAAGTTCTATTAGTTCAAAGATTTATGGACTAGAAAAAGAATGGAAACCAACGGTTCCC
Source organism: Polygonum maritimum (assembly GCA_963924305.1). Classification (NCBI taxonomy): domain Eukaryota; kingdom Viridiplantae; phylum Streptophyta; class Magnoliopsida; order Caryophyllales; family Polygonaceae; genus Polygonum; species Polygonum maritimum. Next base: position 15,339,832 of record OZ002734.1, on the reverse strand, counting down.
AAACCATAGCCTAGGCAAATCAAACCAATCAATAAGAAAGGTTGTGTTATTGAGAATTTGAGAAACATTCGGAATCGCATGATTCGTATGGTTGTGTTTGTGTTGTTTGGTGATCTTTCTATCAATTTCTATTGGTTCAAAGATTTTTTGACGAGAAAAAGAATGGAAACCAACGGTTTCAAAACCGTAGCCTAGGTAAATCAAACCAATCAATAAGAAAGGTTGTGTTATTGAGAATTTGAGAAACCTTCGGAATCGCATGATTCTTATGCTTGTGTTTGTGTTGTTTGGTGATCTTTCTATCAAGTTCTATTAGTTCAAAGATTTGTTTACGAGAAAAAGAATGGAAACCAACGGATCCCAAACCATATCCTAGGCAAATCAAACCATTCAATAAGAAAGGTTGTGTTCTTGAGAATTTGAGAAACATTCGGAATCGCATGATTCGTATGCTTGTGTTTGTGTTGTTTGGTGATCATTCTATCAAGTTCTATTGGTTCAAAGATTTTTTGACGAGAAAAAGAATGGAAACCAACGGTTTCAAAACCATAGCCTAGGCAAATCAAACCAATCAATAAGAAAGGTTGTGTTATTGAGAATTTGAGAAACATTCGGAATCGCTTGATTCGTATGCTTGTGTTTGTGTTGTTTGGTGATCTTTCTATCAAGTTCTATTAGTTCAAAGATTTATGGACTAGAAAAAGAATGGAAACCAACGGTTCCCAAACCATAGCCTAGGTAAATCAAACCAATCAATAAGAAAGGTTGTGTTATTGAGAATTTGAGAAACATTCGGAATCGCATGATTCGTATGCTTGTGTTTGTGTTGTTTGGTGATCTTTCTATCAAGTTCTATTGGTTCAAAGATTTTTTGACGAGAAAAAGAATGGAAACCAACGGTTTCAAAACCGTAGCCTAGGCAAATCAAACCAATCAATAAGAAAGGTTGTGTTATTGAGAATTTGAGAAACCTTCGGAATCGCATGATTCGTATGCTTGTGTTTGTGTTGTTTGGTGATTTTCTATCAAGTTCTATTAGTTCAAAGATTTGTTTACGAGAAAAAGAATGGAAACCAACGGATCCCAAACCATATCCTAGGCAAATCAAACCATTCAATAAGAAAGGTTGTGTTATTGAGAATTTGAGAAACATTCGGAATCGCATGATTCGTATGCTTGTGTTTGTGTTGTTTGGTGATCTTTCTATCAAGTTCTATTAGTTCAAAGATTTATGGACCAGAAAAAGAATGGAAACCAACGGTTCCCAAACCATAGCCTAGGCAAATCAAACCAATGAATAAGAAAGGTTGTGTTCTTAAGAATTTGAGAAACATTCGGAATCGCATGATTCGTATGCTCGTGTTTGTTTTGTTTGGTGATCTTTCTATCAATTTCTATTAGTTCAAAGATTTTTGGACGAAAAAAAGAATGGAAACCAACGGTTCCCAAACCATAGCCTAGGCAAATCAAACCAATCAATAAGAAAGGTTGTGTTATTGAGAATTTGAGAAACATTCGGAATCGCATGATTCGTATGCTTGTGTTTGTGTTGTTTGGTGATCTTTCTATCAAGTTCTATTGGTTCAAAGATTTTTTGACGAGAAAAAGAATGGAAACCAACGGTTTCAAAACCATAGCCTAGGCAAATCAAACCAATCAATAAGAAAGGTTGTGTTATTGAGAATTTGAGAAACATTCGGAATCGCATGATTCGTATGCTTGTGTTTGTGTTGTTTGGTGATCTTTCTATCAAGTTCTATTAGTTCAAAGATTTGTTTACGAGAAAAAGAATGGAAACCAACGGATCCCAAACCATATCCTAGGCAAATCAAACCAATGAATAAGAAAGGTTGTGTTATTGAGAATTTGAGAAACATTCGGAATCGCATGATTCGTATGCTTGTGTTTGTTTTGTTTGGTGATCTTTCTATCAATTTCTATTAAATCAAAGATTTTTGGACGAAAAAAAGAATGGAAACCAACGGTTCCCAAACCATAGCCTATGCAAATCAAACCAATCAATAAGAAAGGTTGTGTTATTGAGAATTTGAGAAACATTCGTAATCGCATGATTCGTATGCTTGTGTTTGTGTTGTTTGGTGATCTTTCTATCAAGTTCTATTAGTTCAAAGATTTGTTTACGAGAAAAAGAATGGAAACCAACGGTTCCCAAACCATAGCCTAGGCAAATCAAACCAATCAATAAGAAAGTTTGTGTTATTGAGAGTTTGAGAAACATTGGGAATCGCATGATTCATACGCTTGTGTTTGTGTTGTTTGGTGATCTTTCTATCTAGTTCTACTAGTTCAAAGATTTATGGACTAGAAAAAGAATGGAAACCAACGGTTCGCAAACCATAGCCTAGGCAAATCAAACCAATTAATAAGAAAGGTTGTGTTATTGAGAATTTGAGAAACATTCGGAATCGCATGATTCGTATGCTTGTGTTTGTGTTGTTTGGCGATCTTTCTATCAAGTTCTATTAGTTCAAAGATTTATGGACTAGAAAAAGAATGGAAACCAACGGTTCCCAAACCATAGCCTAGGTAAATCAAACCAATCAATAAGAAAGGTTGTGTTATTGAGAATTTGAGAAACATTCGGAATCGCATGATTCGTATGCTCGTGTTTGTGTTGTTCGGCGATCTTTTTATCAAGTTCTATTAGTTCAAAGATTTATGGACTAGAAAAAGAATAACGGTTCCCAAACCATAGCCTAGGCAAATCAAACCAATCAATAAGAAAGGTTGTGTTATTGAGAATTTGAGAAACATTCGGAATCGCATGATTCGTATGCTCGTGTTTGTGTTGTTCGGCGATCTTTTTATCAAGTTCTATTAGTTCAAAGATTTATGGACTACAAAAAGAATAACGGTTCCCAAACCATAGCCTAGGCAAATCAAACCAATCAATAAGAAAGGTTGTGTTATTGAGAATTTGAGAAACATTCGGAATCGCATGATTCGTATGCTTGTGTTTGTGTTGTTTGGTGATCATTCTATCAAGTTCTATTGGTTCAAAGATTTTTTGACGAGAAAAAGAATGGAAACCAACGGTTTCAAAACCATAGCCTAGGCAAATCAAACCAATCAATAAGAAAGGTTGTGTTATTGAGAATTTGAGAAACATTCGGAATCGCTTGATTCGTATGCTTGTGTTTGTGTTGTTTGGTGATCTTTCTATCAAGTTCTATTAGTTCAAAGATTTATGGACTAGAAAAAGAATGGAAACCAACGGTTCCCAAACCATAGCCTAGGCAAATCAAACCAATCAATAAGAAAGGTTGTGTTATTGAGAATTTGAGAAACATTCGGAATCGCTTGATTCGTATGCTTGTGTTTGTGTTGTTTGGTGATCTTTCTATCAAGTTCTATTAGTTCAAAGATTTATGGACTAGAAAAAGAATGGAAACCAACGGTTCCCAAACCATAGCCTAGGCAAATCAAACCAATCAATAAGAAAGGTTGTGTTATTGAGAATTTGAGAAACATTCGGAATCGCATGATTCGTATGGTTGTGTTTGTGTTGTTTGGTGATCTTTCTGTCAATTTCTATTGGTTCAAAGATTTTTTGACGAGAAAAAGAATGGAAACCAACGGTTTCAAAACCGTAGCCTAGGCAAATCAAACCAATAAATAAGAAAGGTTGTGTTATTGAGAATTTGAGAAACCTTCGGAATCGCATGATTCGTATGCTTGTGTTTGTGTTGTTTGGTGATCTTTCTATCAAGTTCTATTAGTTCAAAGATTTGTTTACGAGAAAAAGAATGGAAACCAACGGATCCCAAACCATATCCTAGGCAAATCAAACCATTCAATAAGAAAGGTTGTGTTATTGAGAATTTGAGAAACATTCGGAATCGCATGATTCGTATGCTTGTGTTTGTGTTGTTTGGTGATCATTCTATCAAGTTCTATTGGTTCAAAGATTTTTTGACGAGAAAAAGAATGGAAACCAACGGTTTCAAAACCATAGCCTAGGCAAATCAAACCAATCAATAAGAAAGGTTGTGTTATTGAGAATTTGAGAAACATTCGGAATCGCTTGATTCGTATGCTTGTGTTTGTGTTGTTTGGTGATCTTTCTATCAAGTTCTATTAGTTCAAAGATTTATGGACTAGAAAAAGAATGGAAACCAACGGTTCCCAAACCATAGCCTAGGTAAATCAAACCAATCAATAAGAAAGGTTGTGTTATTGAGAATTTGAGAAACATTCGGAATCGCATGATTCGTATGCTTGTGTTTGTGTTGTTTGGTGATCTTTCTATCAAGTTCTATTGGTTCAAAGATTTTTTGACGAGAAAAAGAATGGAAACCAACGGTTTCAAAACCGTAGCCTAGGCAAATCAAACCAATCAATAAGAAATGTTGTGTTATTGAGAATTTGAGAAACCTTCGGAATCGCATGATTCGTATGCTTGTGTTTGTGTTGTTTGGTGATCTTTCTATCAAGTTCTATTAGTTCAAAGATTTGTTTACGAGAAAAAGAATGGAAACCAACGGATCCCAAACCATATCCTAGGCAAATCAAACCATTCAATAAGAAAGGTTGTGTTATTGAGAATTTGAGAAACATTCGGAATCGCATGATTCGTATGCTTGTGTTTGTGTTGTTTGGTGATCTTTCTATCAAGTTCTATTAGTTCAAAGATTTATGGACCAGAAAAAGAATGGAAACCAACGGTTCCCAAACCATAGCCTAGGCAAATCAAACCAATGAATAAGAAAGGTTGTGTTCTTAAGAATTTGAGAAACATTCGGAATCGCATGATTCGTATGCTCGTGTTTGTTTTGTTGGTGATCTTTCTATCAATTTCTATTAGTTCAAAGATTTTTGGACGAAAAAAAGAATGGAAACCAACGGTTCCCAAACCATAGCCTATGCAAATCAAACCAATCAATAAGAAAGGTTGTGTTATTGAGAATTTGAGAAACATTTGGAATCGCATGATTCGTATGCTCGTGTTTGTTTTGTTTGGTGATCTTTCTATCAATTTCTATTAGTTCAAAGATTTTTGGACGAAAAAAAGAATGGAAACCAACGGTTCCCAAACCATAGCCTAGGCAAATCAAACCAATCAATAAGAAAGGTTGTGTTATTGAGAATTTCAGAAACATTCGGAATCGCATGATTCGTATGCTTGTGTTTGTGTTGTTTGGTGATCTTTCTATCAAGTTCTATTGGTTCAAAGATTTTTTGGCGAGAAAAAGAATGGAAACCAATGGTTTCAAAACCATAGCCTAGGCAAATCAAACAAATCAATAAGAATGGTTGTGTTATTGAAAATTTTAATAACATTCGGAATCGCATGATTCGTATGCTTGTGTTTGTGTTGTTTGGTGATCTTTCTATCAAGTTCTATTAGTTCAAAGATTTGTTTACGAGAAAAAGAATGGAAACCAACGGATCCCAAACCATATCCTAGGCAAATAAAACCAATCAATAAGAAAGGTTGTATTATTGACAATTTGAGAAACATTCGGAATCGCACGATTCGTATGCTTGTGTTTGTGTTGTTTGGTGATCTTTCTATCAAGTTCTATTAGTTCAAAGATTTATGTACTAGAAAAAGAATGGAAACCAACGGTTCCCAAACCATAGCCTAGGTAAATCAAACCAATCAATAAGAAAGGTTGTGTTATTGAGAATTTGGGAAACATTCGGAATCGCATGATTCGTATGCTTGTGTTTGTGTTGTTTGGTGATCTTTCTATCAAGTTCTATTAGTTCAAAGATTTGTTTACGAGAAAAAGAATGGAAACCAACGGATCCCAAACCATATCCTAGGCAAATCAAACCAATGAATAAGAAAGGTTATGTTATTGAGAATTTGAGAAACATTCGGAATCGCATGATTCGTATGCTTGTGTTTGTGTTGTTTGGTGATCTTTCTATCAAGTTCTATTAGTTCAAAGATTTGTTTACGAGAAAAAGAATGGAAACCAACGGATCCCAAACCATATCCTAGGCAAATAAAACCAATCAATAAGAAAGGTTGTGTTATTGACAATTTGAGAAACATTCGGAATCGCACGATTCGTATGCTTGTGTTTGTGTTGTTTGGTGATCTTTCTATCAAGTTCTATTAGTTCAAAGATTTGTGTACTAGAAAAAGAATGGAAACCAACGGTTCCCAAACCATAGCCTAGGCAAATCAAACCAATCAATAAGAAAGGTTGTGTTATTGAGAATTTGAGAAACATTCGGAATCGCATGATTCGTATGCTTGTGTTTGTGTTGTTTGGTGATCTTTCTATCAAGTTCTATTAGTTCAAAGATTTGTTTACGAGAAAAAGAATGGAAACCAACGGATCCCAAACCATATCCTAGGCAAATCAAACCAATGAATAAGAAAGGTTATGTTATTGAGAATTTGAGAAACATTCGGAATCGCATGATTCGTATGCTTGTGTTTGTTTTGTTTGGTGATCTTTCTATCAATTTCTATTAAATCAAAGATTTTTGGACGAAAAAAAGAATGGAAACCAACGGTTCCCAAACCATGGCCTAGGCAAATCAAACCAATCAATAAGAAAGGTTGTGTTATTGAGAATTTGAGAAACATTCGGAATCGCTTGATTCGTATGCTTGTGTTTGTGTTGTTTGGTGATCTTTCTATCAAGTTCTATTAGTTCAAAGATTTATGGACTAGAAAAAGAATGGAAACCAACGGTTCCCAAACCATAGCCTAGGCAAATCAAACCAATCAATAAGAAAGGTTGTGTTATTGAGAATTTGAGAAACATTCGGAATCGCATGATTCGTATGGTTGTGTTTGTGTTGTTTGGTGATCTTTCTATCAATTTCTATTGGTTCAAAGATTTTTTGACGAGAAAAAGAATGGAAACCAACGGTTTCAAAACCGTAGCCTAGGTAAATCAAACCAATCAATAAGAAAGGTTGTGTTATTGAGAATTTGAGAAACCTTCGGAATCGCATGATTCTTATGCTTGTGTTTGTGTTGTTTGGTGATCTTTCTATCAAGTTCTATTAGTTCAAAGATTTGTTTACGAGAAAAAGAATGGAAACCAACGGATCCCAAACCATATCCTAGGCAAATCAAACCATTCAATAAGAAAGGTTGTGTTATTGAGAATTTGAGAAACATTCGGAATCGCATGATTCGTATGCTTGTGTTTGTGTTGTTTGGTGATCATTCTATCAAGTTCTATTGGTTCAAAGATTTTTTGACGAGAAAAAGAATGGAAACCAACGGTTTCAAAACCATAGCCTAGGCAAATCAAACCAATCAATAAGAAAGGTTGTGTTATTGAGAATTTGAGAAACATTCGGAATCGCTTGATTCGTATGCTTGTGTTTGTGTTGTTTGGTGATCTTTCTATCAAGTTCTATTAGTTCAAAGATTTATGGACTAGAAAAAGAATGGAAACCAACGGTTCCCAAACCATAGCCTAGGTAAATCAAACCAATCAATAAGAAAGGTTGTGTTATTGAGAATTTGAGAAACATTCGGAATCGCATGATTCGTATGCTTGTGTTTGTGTTGTTTGGTGATCTTTCTATCAAGTTCTATTGGTTCAAAGATTTTTTGACGAGAAAAAGAATGGAAACCAACGGTTTCAAAACCGTAGCCTAGGCAAATCAAACCAATCAATAAGAAAGGTTGTGTTATTGAGAATTTGAGAAACCTTCGGAATCGCATGATTCGTATGCTTGTGTTTGTGTTGTTTGGTGATTTTCTATCAAGTTCTATTAGTTCAAAGATTTGTTTACGAGAAAAAGAATGGAAACCAACGGATCCCAAACCATATCCTAGGCAAATCAAACCATTCAATAAGAAAGGTTGTGTTATTGAGAATTTGAGAAACATTCGGAATCGCATGATTCGTATGCTTGTGTTTGTGTTGTTTGGTGATCTTTCTATCAAGTTCTATTAGTTCAAAGATTTATGGACCAGAAAAAGAATGGAAACCAACGGTTCCCAAACCATAGCCTAGGCAAATCAAACCAATGAATAAGAAAGGTTGTGTTCTTAAGAATTTGAGAAACATTCGGAATCGCATGATTCGTATGCTCGTGTTTGTTTTGTTTGGTGATCTTTCTATCAATTTCTATTAGTTCAAAGATTTTTGGACGAAAAAAAGAATGGAAACCAACGGTTCCCAAACCATAGCCTATGCAAATCAAACCAATCAATAAGAAAGGTTGTGTTATTGAGAATTTGAGAAACATTTGGAATCGCATGATTCGTATGCTCGTGTTTGTTTTGTTTGGTGATCTTTCTATCAATTTCTATTAGTTCAAAGATTTTTGGACGAAAAAAAGAATGGAAACCAACGGTTCCCAAACCATAGCCTAGGCAAATCAAACCAATCAATAAGAAAGGTTGTGTTATTGAGAATTTCAGAAACATTCGGAATCGCATGATTCGTATGCTTGTGTTTGTGTTGTTTGGTGATCTTTCTATCAAGTTCTATTGGTTCAAAGATTTTTTGGCGAGAAAAAGAATGGAAACCAATGGTTTCAAAACCATAGCCTAGGCAAATCAAACAAATCAATAAGAATGGTTGTGTTATTGAAAATTTTAATAACATTCGGAATCGCATGATTCGTATGCTTGTGTTTGTGTTGTTTGGTGATCTTTCTATCAAGTTCTATTAGTTCAAAGATTTGTTTACGAGAAAAAGAATGGAAACCAACGGATCCCAAACCATATCCTAGGCAAATAAAACCAATCAATAAGAAAGGTTGTGTTATTGACAATTTGAGAAACATTCGGAATCGCACGATTCGTATGCTTGTGTTTGTGTTGTTTGGTGATCTTTCTATCAAGTTCTATTAGTTCAAAGATTTATGTACTAGAAAAAGAATGGAAACCAACGGTTCCCAAACCATAGCCTAGGTAAATCAAACCAATCAATAAGAAAGGTTGTGTTATTGAGAATTTGAGAAACATTCGGAATCGCATGATTCGTATGCTTGTGTTTGTGTTGTTTGGTGATCTTTCTATCAAGTTCTATTAGTTCAAAGATTTGTTTACGAGAAAAAGAATGGAAACCAACGGATCCCAAACCATATCCTAGGCAAATCAAACCAATGAATAAGAAAGGTTATGTTATTGAGAATTTGAGAAACATTCGGAATCGCATGATTCGTATGCTTGTGTTTGTGTTGTTTGGTGATCTTTCTATCAAGTTCTATTAGTTCAAAGATTTGTTTACGAGAAAAAGAATGGAAACCAACGGATCCCAAACCATATCCTAGGCAAATAAAACCAATCAATAAGAAAGGTTGTGTTATTGACAATTTGAGAAACATTCGGAATCGCACGATTCGTATGCTTGTGTTTGTGTTGTTTGGTGATCTTTCTATCAAGTTCTATTAGTTCAAAGATTTGTGTACTAGAAAAAGAATGGAAACCAACGGTTCCCAAACCATAGCCTAGGCAAATCAAACCAATCAATAAGAAAGGTTGTGTTATTGAGAATTTGAGAAACATTCGGAATCGCATGATTCGTATGCTTGTGTTTGTGTTGTTTGGTGATCTTTCTATCAAGTTCTATTAGTTCAAAGATTTGTTTACGAGAAAAAGAATGGAAACCAACGGATCCCAAACAAACCAATGAATAAGAAAGGTTATGTTATTGAGAATTTGAGAAACATTCGGAATCGCATGATTCGTATGCTCGTGTTTGTTTTGTTTGGTGATCTTTCTATCAATTTCTATTAAATCAAAGATTTTTGGACGAAAAAAAGAATGGAAACCAACGGTTCCCAAACCATTGCCAATGCAAATCAAACCAATCAATAAGAAAGGTTGTGTTATTGAGAATTTGAGAAACATTCGGAATCGCATGATTCGTATGCTTGTGTTTGTGTTGTTTGGTGATCTTTCCATCAATTTCTATTAGTTCAAAGATTTTTGGACGAAAAAAAGAATGGAAACCAACGGTTCCCAAACCATAGCCTAGGCAAATCAAACCAATCAATAAGAAAGGTTGTGTTATTGAGAATTTGAGAAACATTCGGAATCGCATGATTCGTATGCTTGTGTTTGTGTTGTTTGGTGATCTTTCTATCAAGTTCTATTGGTTCAAAGATTTTTTGACGAGAAAAAAAATGGAAACCAACGGTTTCAAAACCATAGCCTAGGCAAATCAAACCAATCAATAAGAAAGGTTGTGTTATTGAGAATTTGAGAAACATTCGGAATCGCATGATTCGTATGCTTGTGTTTGTGTTGTTTGGTGATCTTTCTATCAAGTTCTATTAGTTCAAAGATTTGTTTACGAGAAAAAGAATGGAAACCAACGGATCCCAAACCATATCCTAGGCAAATCAAACCAATGAATAAGAAAGGTTGTGTTATTGAGAATTTGAGAAACATTCGGAATCGCATGATTCGTATGCTTGTGTCTGTTTTGTTTGGTGATCTTTCTATCAATTTCTATTAAATCAAAGATTTTTGGACGAAAAAAAGAATGGAAACCAACGGTTCCCAAACCATAGCCTATGCAAATCAAACCAATCAATAAGAAAGGTTGTGTTATTGAGAATTTGAGAAACATTCGGAATCGCATGATTCGTATGCTTGTGTTTGTGTTGTTTGGTGATCTTTCTATCAAGTTCTATTAGTTCAAAGATTTATGGACTAGAAAAAGAATGGAAACCAACGGTTCCCAAACCATAGCCTAGGCAAATCAAACCAATCAATAAGAAAGGTTGTGTTATTGAGAATTTGAGAAACATTTGGAATCGCATGAATCGTATGCTTGTGTTTGTGTTTTGGTAATCTTTCTATCAAGTTCTATTAGTTAAAAAAAATTTTTACGAGAAAAAGAATGGAAACCAACGGATCCCAAACCATAGCCTAGGCAAATCAAACCAATCAATAAGAAAGGTTGTGTTATTGAGAATTTTAGAAACATTTGGAATCGCATGATTCATACGCTTGTGTTTGTGTTGTTTGGTGATCTTTCTATCTAGTTCTACTAGTTCAAAGATTTATGGACTAGAAAAAGAATGGAAACCAACGGTTCGCAAACCATAGCCTAGGCAAATCAAACCAATTAATAAGAAAGGTTGTGTTATTGAGAATTTGAGAAACATTCGGAATCGCATGATTCGTATGCTTGTGTTTGTGTTGTTTGGCGATCTTTCTATCAAGTTCTATTAGTTCAAAGATTTATGGACTAGAAAAAGAATGGAAACCAACGGTTCCCAAACCATAGCCTAGGCAAATCAAACCAATCAATAAGAAAGGTTGTGTTATTGAGAATTTGAGAAACATTCGGAATCGCATGATTCGTATGCTCGTGTTTGTGTTGTTCGGCGATCTTTTTATCAAGTTCTATTAGATCAAAGATTTTTGGACGAAAAAAAGAATGGAAACCAACGGTTCCCAAACCATAGCCTATGCAAATCAAACCAATCAATAAGAAAGGTTGTGTTATTGAGAATTTGAGAAACATTCGGAATCGCATGATTCGTATGCTTGTGTTTGTGTTGTTTGGTGATCTTTCCATCAATTTCTATTAGTTCAAAGATTTTTGGACGAAAAAAAGAATGGAAACCAACGGTTCCCAAACCATAGCCTAGGCAAATCAAACCAATCAATAAGAAAGGTTGTGTTATTGAGAATTTGAGAAACATTCGGAATCGCATGATTCGTATGCTTGTGTTTGTGTTGTTTGGTGATCTTTCTATCAAGTTCTATTGGTTCAAAGATTTTTTGACGAGAAAAAGAATGGAAACCAACGGTTTCAAAACCATAGCCTAGGCAAATCAAACCAATGAATAAGAAAGGTTGTGTTATTGAGAATTTGAGAAACATTCGGAATCGCATGATTCGTATGCTTGTGTTTGTGTTGTTTGGTGATCTTTCTATCAAGTTCTATTGGTTCAAAGATTTTTTGACGAGAAAAAGAATGGAAACCAACGGTTTCAAAACCATAGCCTAGGCAAATCAAACCAATCAATAAGAAAGGTTGTGTTATTGAGAATTTGAGAAACATTCGGAATCGCATAATTCGTATGCTTGTGTTTGTGTTGTTTGGTGATCTTTCTATCAAGTTCTATTAGTTCAAAGATTTGTTTACGAGAAAAAGAATGGAAACCAACGGATCCCAAACCATATCCTAGGCAAATCAAACCAATGAATAAGAAAGGTTGTGTTATTGAGAATTTGAGAAACATTCGGAATCGCATGATTCGTATGCTTGTGTTTGTTTTGTTTGGTGATCTTTCTATCAATTTCTATTAAATCAAAGATTTTTGGACGAAAAAAAGAATGGAAACCAACGGTTCCCAAACCATAGCCTATGCAAATCAAACCAATCAATAAGAAAGGTTGTGTTATTGAGAATTTGAGAAACATTTGGAATCGCATGATTCGTATGCTCGTGTTTGTTTTGTTTGGTGATCTTTCTATCAATTTCTATTAGTTCAAAGATTTTTGGACGAAAAAAAGAATGGAAACCAACGGTTCCCAAACCAAAGCCTAGGCAAATCAAACCAATCAATAAGAAAGGTTGTGTTATTGAGAATTTCAGAAACATTCGGAATCGCATGATTCGTATGCTTGTGTTTGTGTTGTTTGGTGATCTTTCTATCAAGTTCTATTGGTTCAAAGATTTTTTGCGAGAAAAAGAATGGAAACCAATGGTTTCAAAACCATAGCCTAGGCAAATCAAACCAATCAATAAGAATGGTTGTGTTATTGAAAATTTTAATAACATTCGGAATCGCATGATTCGTATGCTTGTGTTTGTGTTGTTTGGTGATCTTTCTATCAAGTTCTATTAGTTCAAAGATTTGTTTACGAGAAAAAGAATGGAAACCAACGGATCCCAAACCATATCCTAGGCAAATAAAACCAATCAATAAGAAAGGTTGTGTTATTGACAATTTGAGAAACATTCGGAATCGCACGATTCGTATGCTTGTGTTTGTGTTGTTTGGTGATCTTTCTATCAAGTTCTATTAGTTCAAAGATTTATGTACTAGAAAAAGAATGGAAACCAACGGTTCCCAAACCATAGCCTAGGTAAATCAAACCAATCAATAAGAAAGGTTGTGTTATTGAGAATTTGAGAAACATTCGGAATCGCATGATTCGTATGCTTGTGTTTGTGTTGTTTGGTGATCTTTCTATCAAGTTCTATTAGTTCAAAGATTTGTTTACGAGAAAAAGAATGGAAACCAACGGATCCCAAACCATATCCTAGGCAAATCAAACCAATGAATAAGAAAGGTTATGTTATTGAGAATTTGAGAAACATTCGGAATCGCATGATTCGTATGCTTGTGTTTGTGTTGTTTGGTGATCTTTCTATCAAGTTCTATTAGTTCAAAGATTTGTTTACGAGAAAAAGAATGGAAACCAACGGATCCCAAACCATATCCTAGGCAAATAAAACCAATCAATAAGAAAGGTTGTGTTATTGACAATTTGAGAAACATTCGGAATCGCACGATTCGTATGCTTGTGTTTGTGTTGTTTGGTGATCTTTCTATCAAGTTCTATTAGTTCAAAGATTTGTGTACTAGAAAAAGAATGGAAACCAACGGTTCCCAAACCATAGCCTAGGCAAATCAAACCAATCAATAAGAAAGGTTGTGTTATTGAGAATTTGAGAAACATTCGGAATCGCATGATTCGTATGCTTGTGTTTGTGTTGTTTGGTGATCTTTCTATCAAGTTCTATTAGTTCAAAGATTTGTTTACGAGAAAAAGAATGGAAACCAACGGATCCCAAACCATATCCTAGGCAAATCAAACCAATGAATAAGAAAGGTTATGTTATTGAGAATTTGAGAAACATTCGGAATCGCATGATTCGTATGCTTGTGTTTGTTTTGTTTGGTGATCTTTCTATCAATTTCTATTAAATCAAAGATTTTTGGACGAAAAAAAGAATGGAAACCAACGGTTCCCAAACCATTGCCTATGCAAATCAAACCAATCAATAAGAAAGGTTGTGTTATTGAGAATTTGAGAAACATTCGGAATCGCATGATTCGTATGCTTGTGTTTGTGTTGTTTGGTGATCTTTCCATCAATTTCTATTAGTTCAAAGATTTTTGGACGAAAAAAAGAATGGAAACCAACGGTTCCCAAACCATAGCCTAGGCAAATCAAACCAATCAATAAGAAAGGTTGTGTTATTGAGAATTTGAGAAACATTCGGAATCGCATTATTCGTATGCTTGTGTTTGTGTTGTTTGGTGATCTTTCTATCAAGTTCTATTGGTTCAAAGATTTTTTGACGAGAAAAAAAATGGAAACCAACGGTTTCAAAACCATAGCCTAGGCAAATCAAACCAATCAATAAGAAAGGTTGTGTTATTGAGAATTTGAGAAACATTCGGAATCGCATGATTCGTATGCTTGTGTTTGTGTTGTTTGGTGATCTTTCTATCAAGTTCTATTAGTTCAAAGATTTGTTTACGAGAAAAAGAATGGAAACCAACGGATCCCAAACCATATCCTAGGCAAATCAAACCAATGAATAAGAAAGGTTGTGTTATTGAGAATTTGAGAAACATTCGGAATCGCATGATTCGTATGCTTGTGTCTGTTTTGTTTGGTGATCTTTCTATCAATTTCTATTAAATCAAAGATTTTTGGACGAAAAAAAGAATGGAAACCAACGGTTCCCAAACCATAGCCTATGCAAATCAAACCAATCAATAAGAAAGGTTGTGTTATTGAGAATTTGAGAAACATTCGGAATCGCATGATTCGTATGCTTGTGTTTGTGTTGTTTGGTGATCTTTCTATCAAGTTCTATTAGTTCAAAGATTTATGGACTAGAAAAAGAATGGAAACCAACGGTTCCCAAACCATAGCCTAGGCAAATCAAACCAATCAATAAGAAAGGTTGTGTTATTGAGAATTTGAGAAACATTTGGAATCGCATGAATCGTATGCTTGTGTTTGTGTTTTGGTAATCTTTCTATCAAGTTCTATTAGTTAAAAAAAATTTTTACGAGAAAAAGAATGGAAACCAACGGATCCCAAACCATAGCCTAGGCAAATCAAACCAATCAATAAGAAAGGTTGTGTTATTGAGAATTTTAGAAACATTTGGAATCGCATGATTCATACGCTTGTGTTTGTGTTGTTTGGTGATCTTTCTATCTAGTTCTACTAGTTCAAAGATTTATGGACTAGAAAAAGAATGGAAACCAACGGTTCGCAAACCATAGCCTAGGCAAATCAAACCAATTAATAAGAAAGGTTGTGTTATTGAGAATTTGAGAAACATTCGGAATCGCATGATTCGTATGCTTGTGTTTGTGTTGTTTGGCGATCTTTCTATCAAGTTCTATTAGTTCAAAGATTTATGGACTAGAAAAAGAATGGAAACCAACGGTTCCCAAACCATAGCCTAGGCAAATCAAACCAATCAATAAGAAAGGTTGTGTTATTGAGAATTTGAGAAACATTCGGAATCGCATGATTCGTATGCTCGTGTTTGTGTTGTTCGGCGATCTTTTTATCAAGTTCTATTAGATCAAAGATTTTTGGACGAAAAAAAGAATGGAAACCAACGGTTCCCAAACCATAGCCTATGCAAATTAAACCAATCAATAAGAAAGGTTGTGTTATTGAGAATTTGAGAAACATTCGGAATCGCATGATTCGTATGCTTGTGTTTGTGTTGTTTGGTGATCTTTCCATCAATTTCTATTAGTTCAAAGATTTTTGGACGAAAAAAAGAATGGAAACCAACGGTTCCCAAACCATAGCCTAGGCAAATCAAACCAATCAATAAGAAAGGTTGTGTTATTGAGAATTTGAGAAACATTCGGAATCGCATGATTCATATGCTTGTGTTTGTGTTGTTTGGTGATCTTTCTATCAAGTTCTATTGGTTCAAAGATTTTTTGACGAGAAAAAGAATGGAAACCAACGGTTTCAAAACCATAGCCTAGGCAAATCAAACCAATGAATAAGAAAGGTTGTGTTATTGAGAATTTGAGAAACATTCGGAATCGCATGATTCGTATGCTTGTGTTTGTTTTGTTTGGTGATCTTTCTATCAATTTCCATTCGTTCAAAGATTTTTGGACGAAAAAAAGAATGGAAACCAACGGTTCCCAAACCATAGCCTAGGCAAATCAAACCAATCAATAAGAAAGGTTGTGTTATTGAGAATTTGAGAAACATTCGGAATCGCATGATTCGTATGCTTGTGTTTGTGTTGTTTGGTGATCTTTCTATCAAGTTCTATTGGTTCAAAGATTTTTTGACGAGAAAAAGAATGGAAACCAACGGTTTCAAAACCATAGCCTAGGCAAATCAAACCAATCAATAAGAAAGGTTGTGTTATTGAGAATTTGAGAAACATTCGGAATCGCATAATTCGTATGCTTGTGTTTGTGTTGTTTGGTGATCTTTCTATCAAGTTCTATTAGTTCAAAGATTTGTTTACGAGAAAAAGAATGGAAACCAACGGATCCCAAACCATATCCTAGGCAAATCAAACCAATGAATAAGAAAGGTTGTGTTATTGAGAATTTGAGAAACATTCGGAATCGCATGATTCGTATGCTTGTGTTTGTTTTGTTTGGTGATCTTTCTATCAATTTCTATTAAATCAAAGATTTTTGGACGAAAAAAAGAATGGAAACCAACGGTTCCCAAACCATAGCCTATGCAAATCAAACCAATCAATAAGAAAGGTTGTGTTATTGAGAATTTGAGAAACATTTGGAATCGCATGATTCGTATGCTCGTGTTTGTTTTGTTTGGTGATCTTTCTATCAATTTCTATTAGTTCAAAGATTTTTGGACGAAAAAAAGAATGGAAACCAACGGTTCCCAAACCATAGCCTAGGCAAATCAAACCAATCAATAAGAAAGGTTGTGTTATTGAGAATTTCAGAAACATTCGGAATCGCATGATTCGTATGCTTGTGTTTGTGTTGTTTGGTGATCTTTCTATCAAGTTCTATTGGTTCAAAGATTTTTTGCGAGAAAAAGAATGGAAACCAATGGTTTCAAAACCATAGCCTAGGCAAATCAAACCAATCAATAAGAATGGTTGTGTTATTGAAAATTTTAATAACATTCGGAATCGCATGATTCGTATGCTTGTGTTTGTGTTGTTTGGTGATCTTTCTATCAAGTTCTATTAGTTCAAAGATTTGTTTACGAGAAAAAGAATGGAAACCAACGGATCCCAAACCATATCCTAGGCAAATAAAACCAATCAATAAGAAAGGTTGTGTTATTGACAATTTGAGAAACATTCGGAATCGCACGATTCGTATGCTTGTGTTTGTGTTGTTTGGTGATCTTTCTATCAAGTTCTATTAGTTCAAAGATTTATGTACTAGAAAAAGAATGGAAACCAACGGTTCCCAAACCATAGCCTAGGCAAATCAAACCAATCAATAAGAAAGGTTGTGTTATTGAGAATTTGAGAAACATTCGGAATCGCATGATTCGTATGCTTGTGTTTGTGTTGTTTGGTGATCTTTCTATCAAGTTCTATTAGTTCAAAGATTTGTTTACGAGAAAAAGAATGGAAACCAACGGATCCCAAACCATATCCTAGGCAAATAAAACCAATGAATAAGAAAGGTTATGTTATTGAGAATTTGAGAAACATTCGGAATCGCATGATTCGTATGCTTGTGTTTGTTTTGTTTGGTGATCTTTCTATCAATTTCTATTAAATCAAAGATTTTTGGACGAAAAAAAGAATGGAAACCAACGGTTCCCAAACCATAGCCTATGCAAATCAAACCAATCAATAAGAAAGGTTGTGTTATTGAGAATTTGAGAAACATTCGAAATCGCATGATTCGTATGCTTGTGTTTGTGTTGTTTGGTGATCTTTCCATCAATTTCTATTAGTTCAAAGATTTTTGGACGAAAAAAAGAATGGAAACCAACGGTTCCCAAACCATAGCCTAGGCAAATCAAACCAATCAATAAGAAAGGTTGTGTTATTGAGAATTTGAGAAACATTCGGAATCGCATGATTCGTATGCTTGTGTTTGTGTTGTTTGGTGATCTTTCTATCAAGTTCTATTGGTTCAAAGATTTTTTGACGAGAAAAAGAATGGAAACCAACGGTTTCAAAACCATAGCCTAGGCAAATCAAACCAATCAATAAGAAAGGTTGTGTTATTGAGAATTTGAGAAACATTCGGAATCGCATGATTCGTATGCTTGTGTTTGTTTTGTTTGGTGATCTTTCTATCAATTTCTATTAGTTCAAAGATTTTTGGACGAAAAAAAGAATGGAAACCAACGGTTCCCAAACCATAGCCTAGGCAAATCAAACCAATCAATAAGAAAGGTTGTGTTATTGAGAATTTGAGAAACATTCGGAATCGCATGATTCGTATGCTTGTGTTTGTGTTGTTTGGTGATCTTTCTATCAAGTTCTATTGGTTCAAAGATTTTTTGACGAGAAAAAAAATGGAAACCAACGGTTTCAAAACCATAGCCTAGGCAAATCAAACCAATCAATAAGAAAGGTTGTGTTATTGAGAATTTGAGAAACATTCGGAATCGCATGATTCGTATGCTTGTGTTTGTGTTGTTTGGTGATCTTTCTATCAAGTTCTATTAGTTCAAAGATTTGTTTACGAGAAAAAGAATGGAAACCAACGGATCCCAAACCATATCCTAGGCAAATCAAACCAATGAATAAGAAAGGTTGTGTTATTGAGAATTTGAGAAACATTCGGAATCGCATGATTCGTATGCTTGTGTCTGTTTTGTTTGGTGATCTTTCTATCAATTTCTATTAAATCAAAGATTTTTGGACGAAAAAAAGAATGGAAACCAACGGTTCCCAAACCATAGCCTATGCAAATCAAACCAATCAATAAGAAAGGTTGTGTTATTGAGAATTTGAGAAACATTCGGAATCGCATGATTCGTATGCTTGTGTTTGTGTTGTTTGGTGATCTTTCTATCAAGTTCTATTATTTCAAAGATTTATGGACTAGAAAAAGAATGGAAACCAACGGTTCCCAAACCATAGCCTAGGCAAATCAAACCAATCAATAAGAAAGGTTGTGTTATTGAGAATTTGAGAAACATTTGGAATCGCATGAATCGTATGCTTGTGTTTGTGTTTTGGTAATCTTTCTATCAAGTTCTATTAGTTAAAAAATTTTTTTACGAGAAAAAGAATGGAAACCAACGGATCCCAAACCATAGCCTAGGCAAATCAAACCAATCAATAAGAAAGGTTGTGTTATTGAGAATTTTAGAAACATTTGGAATCGCATGATTCATACGCTTGTGTTTGTGTTGTTTGGTGATCTTTCTATCTAGTTCTACTAGTTCAAAGATTTATGGACTAGAAAAAGAATGGAAACCAACGGTTCGCAAACCATAGCCTAGGCAAATCAAACCAATTAATAAGAAAGGTTGTGTTATTGAGAATTTGAGAAACATTCGGAATCGCATGATTCGTATGCTTGTGTTTGTGTTGTTTGGCGATCTTTCTATCAAGTTCTATTAGTTCAAAGATTTATGGACTAGAAAAAGAATGGAAACCAACGGTTCCCAAACCATAGCCTAGGCAAATCAAACCAATCAATAAGAAAGGTTGTGTTATTGAGAATTTGAGAAACATTCGGAATCGCATGATTCGTATGCTCGTGTTTGTGTTGTTCGGCGATCTTTTTATCAAGTTCTATTAGATCAAAGATTTTTGGACGAAAAAAAGAATGGAAACCAACGGTTCCCAAACCATAGCCTATGCAAATCAAACCAATCAATAAGAAAGGTTGTGTTATTGAGAATTTGAGAAACATTCGGAATCGCATGATTCGTATGCTTGTGTTTGTGTTGTTTGGTGATCTTTCCATCAATTTCTATTAGTTCAAAGATTTTTGGACGAAAAAAAGAATGGAAACCAACGGTTCCCAAACCATAGCCTAGGCAAATAAAACCAATCAATAAGAAAGGTTGTGTTATTGAGAATTTGAGAAACATTCGGAATCGCATGATTCGTATGCTTGTGTTTGTGTTGTTTGGTGATCTTTCTATCAAGTTCTATTGGTTCAAAGATTTTTTGACGAGAAAAAGAATGGAAACCAACGGTTTCAAAACCATAGCCTAGGCAAATCAAACCAATGAATAAGAAAGGTTGTGTTATTGAGAATTTGAGAAACATTCGGAATCGCATGATTCGTATGCTTGTGTTTGTTTTGTTTGGTGATCTTTCTATCAATTTCCATTCGTTCAAAGATTTTTGGACGAAAGAAAGAATGGAAACCAACGGTTCCCAAACCATAGCCTAGGCAAATCAAACCAATCAATAAGAAAGGTTGTGTTATTGAGAATTTGAGAAACATTCGGAATCGCATGATTCGTATGCTTGTGTTTGTGTTGTTTGGTGATCTTTCTATCAAGTTCTATTGGTTCAAAGATTTTTTGACGAGAAAAAGAATGGAAACCAACGGTTTCAAAACCATAGCCTAGGCAAATCAAACCAATCAATAAGAAAGGTTGTGTTATTGAGAATTTGAGAAACATTCGGAATCGCATGATTCGTATGCTTGTGTTTGTGTTGTTTGGTGATCTTTCTATCAAGTTCTATTAGTTCAAAGATTTGTTTACGAGAAAAAGAATGGAAACCAACGGATCCCAAACCATATCCTAGGCAAATCAAACCAATGAATAAGAAAGGTTGTGTTATTGAGAATTTGAGAAACATTCGGAATCGCATGATTCGTATGCTTGTGTTTGTTTTGTTTGGTGATCTTTCTATCAATTTCTATTAAATCAAAGATTTTTGGACGAAAAAAAGAATGGAAACCAACGGTTCCCAAACCATAGCCTATGCAAATCAAACCAATCAATAAGAAAGGTTGTGTTATTGAGAATTTGAGAAACATTTGGAATCGCATGATTCGTATGCTCGTGTTTGTTTTGTTTGGTGATCTTTCTATCAATTTCTATTAGTTCAAAGATTTTTGGACGAAAAAAAGAATGGAAACCAACGGTTCCCAAACCATAGCCTAGGCAAATCAAACCAATCAATAAGAAAGGTTGTGTTATTGAGAATTTCAGAAACATTCGGAATCGCATGATTCGTATGCTTGTGTTTGTGTTGTTTGGTGATCTTTCTATCAAGTTCTATTGGTTCAAAGATTTTTTGCGAGAAAAAGAATGGAAACCAATGGTTTCAAAACCATAGCCTAGGCAAATCAAACCAATCAATAAGAATGGTTGTGTTATTGAAAATTTTAATAACATTCGGAATCGCATGATTCGTATGCTTGTGTTTGTGTTGTTTGGTGATCTTTCTATCAAGTTCTATTAGTTCAAAGATTTGTTTACGAGAAAAAGAATGGAAACCAACGGATCCCAAACCATATCCTAGGCAAATAAAACCAATCAATAAGAAAGGTTGTGTTATTGACAATTTGAGAAACATTCGGAATCGCACGATTCGTATGCTTGTGTTTGTGTTGTTTGGTGATCTTTCTATCAAGTTCTATTAGTTCAAAGATTTATGTACTAGAAAAAGAATGGAAACCAACGGTTCCCAAACCATAGCCTAGGCAAATCAAACCAATCAATAAGAAAGGTTGTGTTATTGAGAATTTGAGAAACATTCGGAATCGCATGATTCGTATGCTTGTGTTTGTGTTGTTTGGTGATCTTTCTATCAAGTTCTATTAGTTCAAAGATTTGTTTACGAGAAAAAGAATGGAAACCAACGGATCCCAAACCATATCCTAGGCAAATCAAACCAATGAATAAGAAAGGTTATGTTATTGAGAATTTGAGAAACATTCGGAATCGCATGATTCGTATGCTTGTGTTTGTTTTGTTTGGTGATCTTTCTATCAATTTCTATTAAATCAAAGATTTTTGGACGAAAAAAAGAATGGAAACCAACGGTTCCCAAACCATAGCCTATGCAAATCAAACCAATCAATAAGAAAGGTTGTGTTATTGAGAATTTGAGAAACATTCGAAATCGCATGATTCGTATGCTTGTGTTTGTGTTGTTTGGTGATCTTTCCATCAATTTCTATTAGTTCAAAGATTTTTGGACGAAAAAAAGAATGGAAACCAACGGTTCCCAAACCATAGCCTAGGCAAATCAAACCAATCAATAAGAAAGGTTGTGTTATTGAGAATTTGAGAAACATTCGGAATCGCATGATTCGTATGCTTGTGTTTGTGTTGTTTGGTGATCTTTCTATCAAGTTCTATTGGTTCAAAGATTTTTTGACGAGAAAAAGAATGGAAACCAACGGTTTCAAAACCATAGCCTAGGCAAATCAAACCAATCAATAAGAAAGGTTGTGTTATTGAGAATTTGAGAAACATTCGGAATCGCATGATTCGTATGCTTGTGTTTGTTTTGTTTGGTGATCTTTCTATCAATTTCTATTAGTTCAAAGATTTTTGGACGAAAAAAAGAATGGAAACCAACGGTTCCCAAACCATAGCCTAGGCAAATCAAACCAATCAATAAGAAAGGTTGTGTTATTAAGAATTTGAGAAACATTCGGAATCGCATGATTCGTATGCTTGTGTTTGTGTTGTTTGGTGATCTTTCTATCAAGTTCAATTGGTTCAAAGATTTTTTGACGAGAAAAAGAATGGAAACCAACGGTTTCAAAACCATAGCCTAGGCAAATCAAACCAATCAATAAGAAAGGTTGTGTTATTGAGAATTTGAGAAACATTCGGAATCGCATGATTCGTATGCTTGTGTTTGTGTTGTTTGGTGATCTTTCTATCAAGTTCTATTAGTTCAAAGATTTGTTTACGAGAAAAAGAATGGAAACCAACGGATCCCAAACCATATCCTAGGCAAATCAAACCAATGAATAAGAAAGGTTGTGTTATTGAGAATTTGAGAATCATTCGGAATCGCATGATTCGTATGCTTGTGTTTGTTTTGTTTGGTGATCTTTCTATCAATTTCTATTAAATCAAAGATTTTTGGACGAAAAAAAGAATGGAAACCAACGGTTCCCAAACCATAGCCTATGCAAATCAAACCAATCAATAAGAAAGGTTGTGTTATTGAGAATTTGAGAAACATTCGTAATCGCATGATTCGTATGCTTGTGTTTGTGTTGTTTGGTGATCTTTCTATCAAGTTCTATTAGTTCAAAGATTTATGGATTAGAAAAATAATGGAAACCAACGGTTCCCAAACCATAGCCTAGGCAAATCAAACCAATCAATAAGAAAGGTTGTGTTATTGAGAATTTGAGAAACATTCGGAATCGCATGATTCGTATGCTTGCGTTTGTGTTGTTTGGTGATCTTTCTATCAAGTTATATTAGTTCAAAGATTTGTTTACGAGAAAAAGAATGGAAACCAACGGTTCCCAAACCATAGCCTAGGCAAATCAAACCAATCAATAAGAAAGTTTGTGTTATTGAGAGTTTGAGAAACATTGGGAATCGCATGATTCATACGCTTGTGTTTGTGTTGTTTGGTGATCTTTCTATCTAGTTCTACTAGTTCAAAGATTTATGGACTAGAAAAAGAATGGAAACCAACGGTTCGCAAACCATAGCCTAGGCAAATCAAACCAATTAATAAGAAAGGTTGTGTTATTGAGAATTTGAGAAACATTCGGAATCGCATGATTCGTATGCTTGTGTTTGTGTTGTTTGGCGATCTTTCTATCAAGTTCTATTAGTTCAAAGATTTATGGACTAGAAAAAGAATGGAAACCAACGGTTCCCAAACCATAGCCTAGGCAAATCAAACCAATCAATAAGAAAGGTTGTGTTATTGAGAATTTGAGAAACATTCGGAATCGCATGATTCGTATGCTCGTGTTTGTGTTGTTCGGCGATCTTTTTATCAAGTTCTATTAGTTCAAAGATTTATGGACTAGAAAAAGAATAACGGTTCCCAAACCATAGCCTAGGCAAATCAAACCAATCAATAAGAAAGGTTGTGTTATTGAGAATTTGAGAAACATTCGGAATCGCATGATTCGTATGCTCGTGTTTGTGTTGTTCGGCGATCTTTTTATCAAGTTCTATTAGTTCAAAGATTTATGGACTACAAAAAGAATAACGGTTCCCAAACCATAGCCTAGGCAAATCAAACCAATCAATAAGAAAGGTTGTGTTATTGAGAATTTGAGAAACATTCGGAATCGCATGATTCGTATGCTTGTGTTTGTGTTGTTTGGTGATCATTCTATCAAGTTCTATTGGTTCAAAGTTTTTTTGACGAGAAAAAGAATGGAAACCAACGGTTTCAAAACCATAGCCTAGGCAAATCAAACCAATCAATAAGAAAGGTTGTGTTATTGAGAATTTGAGAAACATTCGGAATCGCTTGATTCGTATGCTTGTGTTTGTGTTGTTTGGTGATCTTTCTATCAAGTTCTATTAGTTCAAAGATTTATGGACTAGAAAAAGAATGGAAACCAACGGTTCCCAAACCATAGCCTAGGCAAATCAAACCAATCAATAAGAAAGGTTGTGTTATTGAGAATTTGAGAAACATTCGGAATCGCTTGATTCGTATGCTTGTGTTTGTGTTGTTTGGTGATCTTTCTATCAAGTTCTATTAGTTCAAAGATTTATGGACTAGAAAAAGAATGGAAACCAACGGTTCCCAAACCATAGCCTAGGCAAATCAAACCAATCAATAAGAAAGGTTGTGTTATTGAGAATTTGAGAAACATTCGGAATCGCATGATTCGTATGCTTGTGTTTGTGTTGTTTGGTGATCTTTCTATCAATTTCTATTGGTTCAAAGATTTTTTGACGAGAAAAAGAATGGAAACCAACGGTTTCAAAACCGTAGCCTAGGCAAATCAAACCAATCAATAAGAAAGGTTGTGTTATTGAGAATTTGAGAAACCTTCGGAATCGCATGATTCGTATGCTTGTGTTTGTGTTGTTTGGTGATCTTTCTATCAAGTTCTATTAGTTCAAAGATTTGTTTACGAGAAAAAGAATGGAAACCAACGGATCCCAAACCATATCCTAGGCAAATCAAACCATTCAATAAGAAAGGTTGTGTTATTGAGAATTTGAGAAACA
This sequence comes from Polygonum maritimum, assembly GCA_963924305.1. Taxonomy (NCBI): domain Eukaryota; kingdom Viridiplantae; phylum Streptophyta; class Magnoliopsida; order Caryophyllales; family Polygonaceae; genus Polygonum; species Polygonum maritimum. Next base: position 15,314,844 of record OZ002734.1, on the reverse strand, counting down.
TTCGGAATCGCATGATTCGTATGTTTGTGTTTGTGTTGTTTGGTGATCATTCTATCAAGTTCTATTGGTTCAAAGATTTTTTGACGAGAAAAAGAATGGAAACCAACGGTTTCAAAACCATAGCCTAGGCAAATCAAACCAATCAATAAGAAAGGTTGTGTTATTGAGAATTTGAGAAACATTCGGAATCGCATGATTCGTATGCTTGTGTTTGTTTTGTTTGGTGATCTTTCTATCAATTTCTATTAGTTCAAAGATTTTTGGACGAAAAAAAGAATGGAAACCAACGGTTCCCAAACCATAGCCTAGGCAAATCAAACCAATCAATAAGAAAGGTTGTGTTATTGAGAATTTGAGAAACATTCGGAATCGCATGATTCGTATGCTTGTGTTTGTGTTGTTTGGTGATCTTTCTATCAAGTTCAATTGGTTCAAAGATTTTTTGACGAGAAAAAGAATGGAAACCAACGGTTTCAAAACCATAGCCTAGGCAAATCAAACCAATCAATAAGAAAGGTTGTGTTATTGAGAATTTGAGAAACATTCGGAATCGCATGATTCGTATGCTTGTGTTTGTGTTGTTTGGTGATCTTTCTATCAAGTTCTATTAGTTCAAAGATTTGTTTACGAGAAAAAGAATGGAAACCAACGGATCCCAAACCATATCCTAGGCAAATCAAACCAATGAATAAGAAAGGTTGTGTTATTGAGAATTTGAGAATCATTCGGAATCGCATGATTCGTATGCTTGTGTTTGTTTTGTTTGGTGATCTTTCTATCAATTTCTATTAAATCAAAGATTTTTGGACGAAAAAAAGAATGGAAACCAACGGTTCCCAAACCATAGCCTATGCAAATCAAACCAATCAATAAGAAAGGTTGTGTTATTGAGAATTTGAGAAACATTCGTAATCGCATGATTCGTATGCTTGTGTTTGTGTTGTTTGGTGATCTTTCCATCAATTTCTATTAGTTCAAAGATTTTTGGACGAAAAAAAGAATGGAAACCAACGGTTCCCAAACCATAGCCTAGGCAAATCAAACCAATCAATAAGAAAGGTTGTGTTATTGAGAATTTGAGAAACATTCGGAATCGCATGATTCGTATGCTTGTGTTTGTGTTGTTTGGTGATCTTTCTATCAAGTTCTATTGGTTCAAAGATTTTTTGACGAGAAAAAGAATGGAAACCAACGGTTTCAAAACCATAGCCTAGGCAAATCAAACCAATCAATAAGAAAGGTTGTGTTATTGAGAATTTGAGAAACATTCGGAATCGCATGATTCGTATGCTTGTGTTTGTTTTGTTTGGTGATCTTTCTATCAATTTCTATTAGTTCAAAGATTTTTGGACGAAAAAAAGAATGGAAACCAACGGTTCCCAAACCATAGCCTAGGCAAATCAAACCAATCAATAAGAAAGGTTGTGTTATTGAGAATTTGAGAAACATTCGGAATCGCATGATTCGTATGCTTGTGTTTGTGTTGTTTGGTGATCTTTCTATCAAGTTCTATTGGTTCAAAGATTTTTTGACGAGAAAAAAAATGGAAACCAACGGTTTCAAAACCATAGCCTAGGCAAATCAAACCAATCAATAAGAAAGGTTGTGTTATTGAGAATTTGAGAAACATTCGGAATCGCATGATTCGTATGCTTGTGTTTGTGTTGTTTGGTGATCTTTCTATCAAGTTCTATTAGTTCAAAGATTTGTTTACGAGAAAAAGAATGGAAACCAACGGATCCCAAACCATATCCTAGGCAAATCAAACCAATGAATAAGAAAGGTTGTGTTATTGAGAATTTGAGAAACATTCGGAATCGCATGATTCGTATGCTTGTGTCTGTTTTGTTTGGTGATCTTTCTATCAATTTCTATTAAATCAAAGATTTTTGGACGAAAAAAAGAATGGAAACCAACGGTTCCCAAACCATAGCCTATGCAAATCAAACCAATCAATAAGAAAGGTTGTGTTATTGAGAATTTGAGAAACATTCGGAATCGCATGATTCGTATGCTTGTGTTTGTGTTGTTTGGTGATCTTTCTATCAAGTTCTATTATTTCAAAGATTTATGGACTAGAAAAAGAATGGAAACCAACGGTTCCCAAACCATAGCCTAGGCAAATCAAACCAATCAATAAGAAAGGTTGTGTTATTGAGAATTTGAGAAACATTTGGAATCGCATGAATCGTATGCTTGTGTTTGTGTTTTGGTAATCTTTCTATCAAGTTCTATTAGTTAAAAAATTTTTTTACGAGAAAAAGAATGGAAACCAACGGATCCCAAACCATAGCCTAGGCAAATCAAACCAATCAATAAGAAAGGTTGTGTTATTGAGAATTTTAGAAACATTTGGAATCGCATGATTCATACGCTTGTGTTTGTGTTGTTTGGTGATCTTTCTATCTAGTTCTACTAGTTCAAAGATTTATGGACTAGAAAAAGAATGGAAACCAACGGTTCGCAAACCATAGCCTAGGCAAATCAAACCAATTAATAAGAAAGGTTGTGTTATTGAGAATTTGAGAAACATTCGGAATCGCATGATTCGTATGCTTGTGTTTGTGTTGTTTGGCGATCTTTCTATCAAGTTCTATTAGTTCAAAGATTTATGGACTAGAAAAAGAATGGAAACCAACGGTTCCCAAACCATAGCCTAGGCAAATCAAACCAATCAATAAGAAAGGTTGTGTTATTGAGAATTTGAGAAACATTCGGAATCGCATGATTCGTATGCTCGTGTTTGTGTTGTTCGGCGATCTTTTTATCAAGTTCTATTAGATCAAAGATTTTTGGACGAAAAAAAGAATGGAAACCAACGGTTCCCAAACCATAGCCTATGCAAATCAAACCAATCAATAAGAAAGGTTGTGTTATTGAGAATTTGAGAAACATTCGGAATCGCATGATTCGTATGCTTGTGTTTGTGTTGTTTGGTGATCTTTCCATCAATTTCTATTAGTTCAAAGATTTTTGGACGAAAAAAAGAATGGAAACCAACGGTTCCCAAACCATAGCCTAGGCAAATAAAACCAATCAATAAGAAAGGTTGTGTTATTGAGAATTTGAGAAACATTCGGAATCGCATGATTCGTATGCTTGTGTTTGTGTTGTTTGGTGATCTTTCTATCAAGTTCTATTGGTTCAAAGATTTTTTGACGAGAAAAAGAATGGAAACCAACGGTTTCAAAACCATAGCCTAGGCAAATCAAACCAATGAATAAGAAAGGTTGTGTTATTGAGAATTTGAGAAACATTCGGAATCGCATGATTCGTATGCTTGTGTTTGTTTTGTTTGGTGATCTTTCTATCAATTTCCATTCGTTCAAAGATTTTTGGACGAAAGAAAGAATGGAAACCAACGGTTCCCAAACCATAGCCTAGGCAAATCAAACCAATCAATAAGAAAGGTTGTGTTATTGAGAATTTGAGAAACATTCGGAATCGCATGATTCGTATGCTTGTGTTTGTGTTGTTTGGTGATCTTTCTATCAAGTTCTATTGGTTCAAAGATTTTTTGACGAGAAAAAGAATGGAAACCAACGGTTTCAAAACCATAGCCTAGGCAAATCAAACCAATCAATAAGAAAGGTTGTGTTATTGAGAATTTGAGAAACATTCGGAATCGCATGATTCGTATGCTTGTGTTTGTGTTGTTTGGTGATCTTTCTATCAAGTTCTATTAGTTCAAAGATTTGTTTACGAGAAAAAGAATGGAAACCAACGGATCCCAAACCATATCCTAGGCAAATCAAACCAATGAATAAGAAAGGTTGTGTTATTGAGAATTTGAGAAACATTCGGAATCGCATGATTCGTATGCTTGTGTTTGTTTTGTTTGGTGATCTTTCTATCAATTTCTATTAAATCAAAGATTTTTGGACGAAAAAAAGAATGGAAACCAACGGTTCCCAAACCATAGCCTATGCAAATCAAACCAATCAATAAGAAAGGTTGTGTTATTGAGAATTTGAGAAACATTTGGAATCGCATGATTCGTATGCTCGTGTTTGTTTTGTTTGGTGATCTTTCTATCAATTTCTATTAGTTCAAAGATTTTTGGACGAAAAAAAGAATGGAAACCAACGGTTCCCAAACCATAGCCTAGGCAAATCAAACCAATCAATAAGAAAGGTTGTGTTATTGAGAATTTCAGAAACATTCGGAATCGCATGATTCGTATGCTTGTGTTTGTGTTGTTTGGTGATCTTTCTATCAAGTTCTATTGGTTCAAAGATTTTTTGCGAGAAAAAGAATGGAAACCAATGGTTTCAAAACCATAGCCTAGGCAAATCAAACCAATCAATAAGAATGGTTGTGTTATTGAAAATTTTAATAACATTCGGAATCGCATGATTCGTATGCTTGTGTTTGTGTTGTTTGGTGATCTTTCTATCAAGTTCTATTAGTTCAAAGATTTGTTTACGAGAAAAAGAATGGAAACCAACGGATCCCAAACCATATCCTAGGCAAATAAAACCAATCAATAAGAAAGGTTGTGTTATTGACAATTTGAGAAACATTCGGAATCGCACGATTCGTATGCTTGTGTTTGTGTTGTTTGGTGATCTTTCTATCAAGTTCTATTAGTTCAAAGATTTATGTACTAGAAAAAGAATGGAAACCAACGGTTCCCAAACCATAGCCTAGGCAAATCAAACCAATCAATAAGAAAGGTTGTGTTATTGAGAATTTGAGAAACATTCGGAATCGCATGATTCGTATGCTTGTGTTTGTGTTGTTTGGTGATCTTTCTATCAAGTTCTATTAGTTCAAAGATTTGTTTACGAGAAAAAGAATGGAAACCAACGGATCCCAAACCATATCCTAGGCAAATCAAACCAATGAATAAGAAAGGTTATGTTATTGAGAATTTGAGAAACATTCGGAATCGCATGATTCGTATGCTTGTGTTTGTTTTGTTTGGTGATCTTTCTATCAATTTCTATTAAATCAAAGATTTTTGGACGAAAAAAAGAATGGAAACCAACGGTTCCCAAACCATAGCCTATGCAAATCAAACCAATCAATAAGAAAGGTTGTGTTATTGAGAATTTGAGAAACATTCGAAATCGCATGATTCGTATGCTTGTGTTTGTGTTGTTTGGTGATCTTTCCATCAATTTCTATTAGTTCAAAGATTTTTGGACGAAAAAAAGAATGGAAACCAACGGTTCCCAAACCATAGCCTAGGCAAATCAAACCAATCAATAAGAAAGGTTGTGTTATTGAGAATTTGAGAAACATTCGGAATCGCATGATTCGTATGCTTGTGTTTGTGTTGTTTGGTGATCTTTCTATCAAGTTCTATTGGTTCAAAGATTTTTTGACGAGAAAAAGAATGGAAACCAACGGTTTCAAAACCATAGCCTAGGCAAATCAAACCAATCAATAAGAAAGGTTGTGTTATTGAGAATTTGAGAAACATTCGGAATCGCATGATTCGTATGCTTGTGTTTGTTTTGTTTGGTGATCTTTCTATCAATTTCTATTAGTTCAAAGATTTTTGGACGAAAAAAAGAATGGAAACCAACGGTTCCCAAACCATAGCCTAGGCAAATCAAACCAATCAATAAGAAAGGTTGTGTTATTAAGAATTTGAGAAACATTCGGAATCGCATGATTCGTATGCTTGTGTTTGTGTTGTTTGGTGATCTTTCTATCAAGTTCAATTGGTTCAAAGATTTTTTGACGAGAAAAAGAATGGAAACCAACGGTTTCAAAACCATAGCCTAGGCAAATCAAACCAATCAATAAGAAAGGTTGTGTTATTGAGAATTTGAGAAACATTCGGAATCGCATGATTCGTATGCTTGTGTTTGTGTTGTTTGGTGATCTTTCTATCAAGTTCTATTAGTTCAAAGATTTGTTTACGAGAAAAAGAATGGAAACCAACGGATCCCAAACCATATCCTAGGCAAATCAAACCAATGAATAAGAAAGGTTGTGTTATTGAGAATTTGAGAATCATTCGGAATCGCATGATTCGTATGCTTGTGTTTGTTTTGTTTGGTGATCTTTCTATCAATTTCTATTAAATCAAAGATTTTTGGACGAAAAAAAGAATGGAAACCAACGGTTCCCAAACCATAGCCTATGCAAATCAAACCAATCAATAAGAAAGGTTGTGTTATTGAGAATTTGAGAAACATTCGTAATCGCATGATTCGTATGCTTGTGTTTGTGTTGTTTGGTGATCTTTCTATCAAGTTCTATTAGTTCAAAGATTTATGGATTAGAAAAATAATGGAAACCAACGGTTCCCAAACCATAGCCTAGGCAAATCAAACCAATCAATAAGAAAGGTTGTGTTATTGAGAATTTGAGAAACATTCGGAATCGCATGATTCGTATGCTTGCGTTTGTGTTGTTTGGTGATCTTTCTATCAAGTTATATTAGTTCAAAGATTTGTTTACGAGAAAAAGAATGGAAACCAACGGTTCCCAAACCATAGCCTAGGCAAATCAAACCAATCAATAAGAAAGTTTGTGTTATTGAGAGTTTGAGAAACATTGGGAATCGCATGATTCATACGCTTGTGTTTGTGTTGTTTGGTGATCTTTCTATCTAGTTCTACTAGTTCAAAGATTTATGGACTAGAAAAAGAATGGAAACCAACGGTTCGCAAACCATAGCCTAGGCAAATCAAACCAATTAATAAGAAAGGTTGTGTTATTGAGAATTTGAGAAACATTCGGAATCGCATGATTCGTATGCTTGTGTTTGTGTTGTTTGGCGATCTTTCTATCAAGTTCTATTAGTTCAAAGATTTATGGACTAGAAAAAGAATGGAAACCAACGGTTCCCAAACCATAGCCTAGGCAAATCAAACCAATCAATAAGAAAGGTTGTGTTATTGAGAATTTGAGAAACATTCGGAATCGCATGATTCGTATGCTCGTGTTTGTGTTGTTCGGCGATCTTTTTATCAAGTTCTATTAGTTCAAAGATTTATGGACTAGAAAAAGAATAACGGTTCCCAAACCATAGCCTAGGCAAATCAAACCAATCAATAAGAAAGGTTGTGTTATTGAGAATTTGAGAAACATTCGGAATCGCATGATTCGTATGCTCGTGTTTGTGTTGTTCGGCGATCTTTTTATCAAGTTCTATTAGTTCAAAGATTTATGGACTACAAAAAGAATAACGGTTCCCAAACCATAGCCTAGGCAAATCAAACCAATCAATAAGAAAGGTTGTGTTATTGAGAATTTGAGAAACATTCGGAATCGCATGATTCGTATGCTTGTGTTTGTGTTGTTTGGTGATCATTCTATCAAGTTCTATTGGTTCAAAGTTTTTTTGACGAGAAAAAGAATGGAAACCAACGGTTTCAAAACCATAGCCTAGGCAAATCAAACCAATCAATAAGAAAGGTTGTGTTATTGAGAATTTGAGAAACATTCGGAATCGCTTGATTCGTATGCTTGTGTTTGTGTTGTTTGGTGATCTTTCTATCAAGTTCTATTAGTTCAAAGATTTATGGACTAGAAAAAGAATGGAAACCAACGGTTCCCAAACCATAGCCTAGGCAAATCAAACCAATCAATAAGAAAGGTTGTGTTATTGAGAATTTGAGAAACATTCGGAATCGCTTGATTCGTATGCTTGTGTTTGTGTTGTTTGGTGATCTTTCTATCAAGTTCTATTAGTTCAAAGATTTATGGACTAGAAAAAGAATGGAAACCAACGGTTCCCAAACCATAGCCTAGGCAAATCAAACCAATCAATAAGAAAGGTTGTGTTATTGAGAATTTGAGAAACATTCGGAATCGCATGATTCGTATGCTTGTGTTTGTGTTGTTTGGTGATCTTTCTATCAATTTCTATTGGTTCAAAGATTTTTTGACGAGAAAAAGAATGGAAACCAACGGTTTCAAAACCGTAGCCTAGGCAAATCAAACCAATCAATAAGAAAGGTTGTGTTATTGAGAATTTGAGAAACCTTCGGAATCGCATGATTCGTATGCTTGTGTTTGTGTTGTTTGGTGATCTTTCTATCAAGTTCTATTAGTTCAAAGATTTGTTTACGAGAAAAAGAATGGAAACCAACGGATCCCAAACCATATCCTAGGCAAATCAAACCATTCAATAAGAAAGGTTGTGTTATTGAGAATTTGAGAAACATTCGGAATCGCATGATTCGTATGTTTGTGTTTGTGTTGTTTGGTGATCATTCTATCAAGTTCTATTGGTTCAAAGATTTTTTGACGAGAAAAAGAATGGAAACCAACGGTTTCAAAACCATAGCCTAGGCAAATCAAACCAATCAATAAGAAAGGTTGTGTTATTGAGAATTTGAGAAACATTCGGAATCGCATGATTCGTATGCTTGTGTTTGTTTTGTTTGGTGATCTTTCTATCAATTTCTATTAGTTCAAAGATTTTTGGACGAAAAAAAGAATGGAAACCAACGGTTCCCAAACCATAGCCTAGGCAAATCAAACCAATCAATAAGAAAGGTTGTGTTATTGAGAATTTGAGAAACATTCGGAATCGCATGATTCGTATGCTTGTGTTTGTGTTGTTTGGTGATCTTTCTATCAAGTTCAATTGGTTCAAAGATTTTTTGACGAGAAAAAGAATGGAAACCAACGGTTTCAAAACCATAGCCTAGGCAAATCAAACCAATCAATAAGAAAGGTTGTGTTATTGAGAATTTGAGAAACATTCGGAATCGCATGATTCGTATGCTTGTGTTTGTGTTGTTTGGTGATCTTTCTATCAAGTTCTATTAGTTCAAAGATTTGTTTACGAGAAAAAGAATGGAAACCAACGGATCCCAAACCATATCCTAGGCAAATCAAACCAATGAATAAGAAAGGTTGTGTTATTGAGAATTTGAGAATCATTCGGAATCGCATGATTCGTATGCTTGTGTTTGTTTTGTTTGGTGATCTTTCTATCAATTTCTATTAAATCAAAGATTTTTGGACGAAAAAAAGAATGGAAACCAACGGTTCCCAAACCATAGCCTATGCAAATCAAACCAATCAATAAGAAAGGTTGTGTTATTGAGAATTTGAGAAACATTCGTAATCGCATGATTCGTATGCTTGTGTTTGTGTTGTTTGGTGATCTTTCTATCAAGTTCTATTAGTTCAAAGATTTATGGATTAGAAAAATAATGGAAACCAACGGTTCCCAAACCATAGCCTAGGCAAATCAAACCAATCAATAAGAAAGGTTGTGTTATTGAGAATTTGAGAAACATTCGGAATCGCATGATTCGTATGCTTGCGTTTGTGTTGTTTGGTGATCTTTCTATCAAGTTATATTAGTTCAAAGATTTGTTTACGAGAAAAAGAATGGAAACCAACGGTTCCCAAACCATAGCCTAGGCAAATCAAACCAATCAATAAGAAAGTTTGTGTTATTGAGAGTTTGAGAAACATTGGGAATCGCATGATTCATACGCTTGTGTTTGTGTTGTTTGGTGATCTTTCTATCTAGTTCTACTAGTTCAAAGATTTATGGACTAGAAAAAGAATGGAAACCAACGGTTCGCAAACCATAGCCTAGGCAAATCAAACCAATTAATAAGAAAGGTTGTGTTATTGAGAATTTGAGAAACATTCGGAATCGCATGATTCGTATGCTTGTGTTTGTGTTGTTTGGCGATCTTTCTATCAAGTTCTATTAGTTCAAAGATTTATGGACTAGAAAAAGAATGGAAACCAACGGTTCCCAAACCATAGCCTAGGCAAATCAAACCAATCAATAAGAAAGGTTGTGTTATTGAGAATTTGAGAAACATTCGGAATCGCATGATTCGTATGCTCGTGTTTGTGTTGTTCGGCGATCTTTTTATCAAGTTCTATTAGTTCAAAGATTTATGGACTAGAAAAAGAATAACGGTTCCCAAACCATAGCCTAGGCAAATCAAACCAATCAATAAGAAAGGTTGTGTTATTGAGAATTTGAGAAACATTCGGAATCGCATGATTCGTATGCTCGTGTTTGTGTTGTTCGGCGATCTTTTTATCAAGTTCTATTAGTTCAAAGATTTATGGACTACAAAAAGAATAACGGTTCCCAAACCATAGCCTAGGCAAATCAAACCAATCAATAAGAAAGGTTGTGTTATTGAGAATTTGAGAAACATTCGGAATCGCATGATTCGTATGCTTGTGTTTGTGTTGTTTGGTGATCATTCTATCAAGTTCTATTGGTTCAAAGTTTTTTTGACGAGAAAAAGAATGGAAACCAACGGTTTCAAAACCATAGCCTAGGCAAATCAAACCAATCAATAAGAAAGGTTGTGTTATTGAGAATTTGAGAAACATTCGGAATCGCTTGATTCGTATGCTTGTGTTTGTGTTGTTTGGTGATCTTTCTATCAATTTCTATTAGTTCAAAGATTTATGGACTAGAAAAAGAATGGAAACCAACGGTTCCCAAACCATAGCCTAGGCAAATCAAACCAATCAATAAGAAAGGTTGTGTTATTGAGAATTTGAGAAACATTCGGAATCGCTTGATTCGTATGCTTGTGTTTGTGTTGTTTGGTGATCTTTCTATCAAGTTCTATTAGTTCAAAGATTTATGGACTAGAAAAAGAATGGAAACCAACGGTTCCCAAACCATAGCCTAGGCAAATCAAACCAATCAATAAGAAAGGTTGTGTTATTGAGAATTTGAGAAACATTCGGAATCGCATGATTCGTATGCTTGTGTTTGTGTTGTTTGGTGATCTTTCTATCAATTTCTATTGGTTCAAAGATTTTTTGACGAGAAAAAGAATGGAAACCAACGGTTTCAAAACCGTAGCCTAGGCAAATCAAACCAATCAATAAGAAAGGTTGTGTTATTGAGAATTTGAGAAACCTTCGGAATCGCATGATTCGTATGCTTGTGTTTGTGTTGTTTGGTGATCTTTCTATCAAGTTCTATTAGTTCAAAGATTTGTTTACGAGAAAAAGAATGGAAACCAACGGATCCCAAACCATATCCTAGGCAAATCAAACCATTCAATAAGAAAGGTTGTGTTATTGAGAATTTGAGAAACATTCGGAATCGCATGATTCGTATGCTTGTGTTTGTGTTGTTTGGTGATCATTCTATCAAGTTCTATTGGTTCAAAGATTTTTTGACGAGAAAAAGAATGGAAACCAACGGTTTCAAAACCATAGCCTAGGCAAATCAAACCAATCAATAAGAAAGGTTGTGTTATTGAGAATTTGAGAAACATTCGGAATCGCTTGATTCGTATGCTTGTGTTTGTGTTGTTTGGTGATCTTTCTATCAAGTTCTATTAGTTCAAAGATTTATGGACTAGAAAAAGAATGGAAACCAACGGTTCCCAAACCATAGCCTAGGTAAATCAAACCAATCAATAAGAAAGGTTGTGTTATTGAGAATTTGAGAAACATTCGGAATCGCATGATTCGTATGCTTGTGTTTGTGTTGTTTGGTGATCTTTCTATCAAGTTCTATTGGTTCAAAGATTTTTTGACGAGAAAAAGAATGGAAACCAACGGTTTCAAAACCGTAGCCTAGGCAAATCAAACCAATCAATAAGAAAGGTTGTGTTATTGAGAATTTGAGAAACCTTCGGAATCGCATGATTCGTATGCTTGTGTTTGTGTTGTTTGGTGATCTTTCTATCAAGTTCTATTAGTTCAAAGATTTATTTACGAGAAAAAGAATGGAAACCAACGGATCCCAAACCATATCCTAGGCAAATCAAACCAATGAATAAGAAAGGTTATGTTATTGAGAATTTGAGAAACATTCGGAATCGCATGATTCGTATGCTTGTGTTTGTTTTGTTTGGTGATCTTTCTATCAATTTCTATTAAATCAAAGATTTTTGGACGAAAAAAAGAATGGAAACCAACGGTTCTCAAACCATAGCCTATGCAAATCAAACCAATCAATAAGAAAGGTTGTGTTATTGAGAATTTGAGAAACATTCGAAATCGCATGATTCGTATGCTTGTGTTTGTGTTGTTTGGTGATCTTTCCATCAATTTCTATTGGTTCAAAGATTTTTGGACGAAAAAAAGAATGGAAACCAACGGTTCCCAAACCATAGCCTAGGCAAATCAAACCAATCAATAAGAAAGGTTGTGTTATTGAGAATTTGAGAAACATTCGGAATCGCATGATTCGTATGCTTGTGTTTGTGTTGTTTGGTGATCTTTCTATCAAGTTCTATTGGTTCAAAGATTTTTTGACGAGAAAAAGAATGGAAACCAACGGTTTCAAAACCATAGCCTAGGCAAATCAAACCAATCAATAAGAAAGGTTGTGTTATTGAGAATTTGAGAAACATTCGGAATCGCATGATTCGTATGCTTGTGTTTGTTTTGTTTGGTGATCTTTCTATCAATTTCTATTAGTTCAAAGATTTTTGGACGAAAAAAAGAATGGAAACCAACGGTTCCCAAACCATAGCCTAGGCAAATCAAACCAATCAATAAGAAAGGTTGTGTTATTGAGAATTTGAGAAACATTCGGAATCGCATGATTCGTATGCTTGTGTTTGTGTTGTTTGGTGATCTTTCTATCAAGTTCTATTGGTTCAAAGATTTTTTGACGAGAAAAAGAATGGAAACCAACGGTTTCAAAACCATAGCCTAGGCAAATCAAACCAATCAATAAGAAAGATTGTGTTATTGAGAATTTGAGAAACATTCGGAATCGCATGATTCGTATGCTTGTGTTTGTGTTGTTTGGTGATCTTTCTATCAAGTTCTATTAGTTCAAAGATTTGTTTACGAGAAAAAGAATGGAAACCAACGGATCCCAAACCATATCCTAGGCAAATCAAACCAATGAATAAGAAAGGTTGTGTTATTGAGAATTTGAGAAACATTCGGAATCGCATGATTCGTATGCTTGTGTTTGTTTTGTTTGGTGATCTTTCTATCAATTTCTATTAAATCAAAGATTTTTGGACGAAAAAAAGAATGGAAACCAACGGTTCCCAAACCATAGCCTATGCAAATCAAACCAATCAATAAGAAAGGTTGTGTTATTGAGAATTTGAGAAACATTTGTAATCGCATGATTCGTATGCTTGTGTTTGTGTTGTTTGGTGATCTTTCTATCAAGTTCTATTAGTTCAAAGATTTAAGGATTAGAAAAATAATGGAAACCAACGGTTCCCAAACCATAGCCTAGGCAAATCAAACCAATCAATAAGAAAGGTTGTGTTATTGAGAATTTGAGAAACATTCGGAATCGCATGATTCGTATGCTTGCGTTTGTGTTGTTTGGTGATCTTTCTATCAAGTTCTATTAGTTCAAAGATTTGTTTACGAGAAAAAGAATGGAAACCAACGGTTCCCAAACCATAGCCTAGGCAAATCAAACCAATCAATAAGAAAGTTTGTGTTATTGAGAGTTTGAGAAACATTGGGAATCGCATGATTCATACGCTTGTGTTTGTGTTGTTTGGTGATCTTTCTATCTAGTTCTACTAGTTCAAAGATTTATGGACTAGAAAAAGAATGGAAACCAACGGTTCGCAAACCATAGCCTAGGCAAATCAAACCAATTAATAAGAAAGGTTGTGTTATTGAGAATTTGAGAAACATTCGGAATCGCATGATTCGTATGCTTGTGTTTGTGTTGTTTGGCGATCTTTCTATCAAGTTCTATTAGTTCAAAGATTTATGGACTAGAAAAAGAATGGAAACCAACGGTTCCCAAACCATAGCCTAGGCAAATCAAACCAATCAATAAGAAAGGTTGTGTTATTGAGAATTTGAGAAACATTCGGAATCGCATGATTCGTATGCTCGTGTTTGTGTTGTTCGGCGATCTTTTTATCAAGTTCTATTAGTTCAAAGATTTATGGACTAGAAAAAGAATAACGGTTCCCAAACCATAGCCTAGGCAAATCAAACCAATCAATAAGAAAGGTTGTGTTATTGAGAATTTGAGAAACATTCGGAATCGCATGATTCGTATGCTCGTGTTTGTGTTGTTCGGCGATCTTTTTATCAAGTTCTATTAGTTCAAAGATTTATGGACTACAAAAAGAATAACGGTTCCCAAACCATAGCCTAGGCAAATCAAACCAATCAATAAGAAAGGTTGTGTTATTGAGAATTTGAGAAACATTCGGAATCGCATGATTCGTATGCTTGTGTTTGTGTTGTTTGGTGATCATTCTATCAAGTTCTATTGGTTCAAAGTTTTTTTGACGAGAAAAAGAATGGAAACCAACGGTTTCAAAACCATAGCCTAGGCAAATCAAACCAATCAATAAGAAAGGTTGTGTTATTGAGAATTTGAGAAACATTCGGAATCGCTTGATTCGTATGCTTGTGTTTGTGTTGTTTGGTGATCTTTCTATCAATTTCTATTAGTTCAAAGATTTATGGACTAGAAAAAGAATGGAAACCAACGGTTCCCAAACCATAGCCTAGGCAAATCAAACCAATCAATAAGAAAGGTTGTGTTATTGAGAATTTGAGAAACATTCGGAATCGCTTGATTCGTATGCTTGTGTTTGTGTTGTTTGGTGATCTTTCTATCAAGTTCTATTAGTTCAAAGATTTATGGACTAGAAAAAGAATGGAAACCAACGGTTCCCAAACCATAGCCTAGGCAAATCAAACCAATCAATAAGAAAGGTTGTGTTATTGAGAATTTGAGAAACATTCGGAATCGCATGATTCGTATGCTTGTGTTTGTGTTGTTTGGTGATCTTTCTATCAATTTCTATTGGTTCAAAGATTTTTTGACGAGAAAAAGAATGGAAACCAACGGTTTCAAAACCGTAGCCTAGGCAAATCAAACCAATCAATAAGAAAGGTTGTGTTATTGAGAATTTGAGAAACCTTCGGAATCGCATGATTCGTATGCTTGTGTTTGTGTTGTTTGGTGATCTTTCTATCAAGTTCTATTAGTTCAAAGATTTGTTTACGAGAAAAAGAATGGAAACCAACGGATCCCAAACCATATCCTAGGCAAATCAAACCATTCAATAAGAAAGGTTGTGTTATTGAGAATTTGAGAAACATTCGGAATCGCATGATTCGTATGCTTGTGTTTGTGTTGTTTGGTGATCATTCTATCAAGTTCTATTGGTTCAAAGATTTTTTGACGAGAAAAAGAATGGAAACCAACGGTTTCAAAACCATAGCCTAGGCAAATCAAACCAATCAATAAGAAAGGTTGTGTTATTGAGAATTTGAGAAACATTCGGAATCGCTTGATTCGTATGCTTGTGTTTGTGTTGTTTGGTGATCTTTCTATCAAGTTCTATTAGTTCAAAGATTTATGGACTAGAAAAAGAATGGAAACCAACGGTTCCCAAACCATAGCCTAGGTAAATCAAACCAATCAATAAGAAAGGTTGTGTTATTGAGAATTTGAGAAACATTCGGAATCGCATGATTCGTATGCTTGTGTTTGTGTTGTTTGGTGATCTTTCTATCAAGTTCTATTGGTTCAAAGATTTTTTGACGAGAAAAAGAATGGAAACCAACGGTTTCAAAACCGTAGCCTAGGCAAATCAAACCAATCAATAAGAAAGGTTGTGTTATTGAGAATTTGAGAAACCTTCGGAATCGCATGATTCGTATGCTTGTGTTTGTGTTGTTTGGTGATCTTTCTATCAAGTTCTATTAGTTCAAAGATTTATTTACGAGAAAAAGAATGGAAACCAACGGATCCCAAACCATATCCTAGGCAAATCAAACCAATGAATAAGAAAGGTTATGTTATTGAGAATTTGAGAAACATTCGGAATCGCATGATTCGTATGCTTGTGTTTGTTTTGTTTGGTGATCTTTCTATCAATTTCTATTAAATCAAAGATTTTTGGACGAAAAAAAGAATGGAAACCAACGGTTCTCAAACCATAGCCTATGCAAATCAAACCAATCAATAAGAAAGGTTGTGTTATTGAGAATTTGAGAAACATTCGAAATCGCATGATTCGTATGCTTGTGTTTGTGTTGTTTGGTGATCTTTCCATCAATTTCTATTAGTTCAAAGATTTTTGGACGAAAAAAAGAATGGAAACCAACGGTTCCCAAACCATAGCCTAGGCAAATCAAACCAATCAATAAGAAAGGTTGTGTTATTGAGAATTTGAGAAACATTCGGAATCGCATGATTCGTATGCTTGTGTTTGTGTTGTTTGGTGATCTTTCTATCAAGTTCTATTGGTTCAAAGATTTTTTGACGAGAAAAAGAATGGAAACCAACGGTTTCAAAACCATAGCCTAGGCAAATCAAACCAATCAATAAGAAAGGTTGTGTTATTGAGAATTTGAGAAACATTCGGAATCGCATGATTCGTATGCTTGTGTTTGTTTTGTTTGGTGATCTTTCTATCAATTTCTATTAGTTCAAAGATTTTTGGACGAAAAAAAGAATGGAAACCAACGGTTCCCAAACCATAGCCTAGGCAAATCAAACCAATCAATAAGAAAGGTTGTGTTATTGAGAATTTGAGAAACATTCGGAATCGCATGATTCGTATGCTTGTGTTTGTGTTGTTTGGTGATCTTTCTATCAAGTTCTATTGGTTCAAAGATTTTTTGACGAGAAAAAGAATGGAAACCAACGGTTTCAAAACCATAGCCTAGGCAAATCAAACCAATCAATAAGAAAGATTGTGTTATTGAGAATTTGAGAAACATTCGGAATCGCATGATTCGTATGCTTGTGTTTGTGTTGTTTGGTGATCTTTCTATCAAGTTCTATTAGTTCAAAGATTTGTTTACGAGAAAAAGAATGGAAACCAACGGATCCCAAACCATATCCTAGGCAAATCAAACCAATGAATAAGAAAGGTTGTGTTATTGAGAATTTGAGAAACATTCGGAATCGCATGATTCGTATGCTTGTGTTTGTTTTGTTTGGTGATCTTTCTATCAATTTCTATTAAATCAAAGATTTTTGGACGAAAAAAAGAATGGAAACCAACGGTTCCCAAACCATAGCCTATGCAAATCAAACCAATCAATAAGAAAGGTTGTGTTATTGAGAATTTGAGAAACATTTGTAATCGCATGATTCGTATGCTTGTGTTTGTGTTGTTTGGTGATCTTTCTATCAAGTTCTATTAGTTCAAAGATTTAAGGATTAGAAAAATAATGGAAACCAACGGTTCCCAAACCATAGCCTAGGCAAATCAAACCAATCAATAAGAAAGGTTGTGTTATTGAGAATTTGAGAAACATTCGGAATCGCATGATTCGTATGCTTGCGTTTGTGTTGTTTGGTGATCTTTCTATCAAGTTCTATTAGTTCAAAGATTTGTTTACGAGAAAAAGAATGGAAACCAACGGTTCCCAAACCATAGCCTAGGCAAATCAAACCAATCAATAAGAAAGTTTGTGTTATTGAGAGTTTGAGAAACATTGGGAATCGCATGATTCATACGCTTGTGTTTGTGTTGTTTGGTGATCTTTCTATCTAGTTCTACTAGTTCAAAGATTTATGGACTAGAAAAAGAATGGAAACCAACGGTTCGCAAACCATAGCCTAGGCAAATCAAACCAATTAATAAGAAAGGTTGTGTTATTGAGAATTTGAGAAACATTCGGAATCGCATGATTCGTATGCTTGTGTTTGTGTTGTTTGGCGATCTTTCTATCAAGTTCTATTAGTTCAAAGATTTATGGACTAGAAAAAGAATGGAAACCAACGGTTCCCAAACCATAGCCTAGGCAAATCAAACCAATCAATAAGAAAGGTTGTGTTATTGAGAATTTGAGAAACATTCGGAATCGCATGATTCGTATGCTCGTGTTTGTGTTGTTCGGCGATCTTTTTATCAAGTTCTATTAGTTCAAAGATTTATGGACTAGAAAAAGAATAACGGTTCCCAAACCATAGCCTAGGCAAATCAAACCAATCAATAAGAAAGGTTGTGTTATTGAGAATTTGAGAAACATTCGGAATCGCATGATTCGTATGCTCGTGTTTGTGTTGTTCGGCGATCTTTTTATCAAGTTCTATTAGTTCAAAGATTTATGGACTACAAAAAGAATAACGGTTCCCAAACCATAGCCTAGGCAAATCAAACCAATCAATAAGAAAGGTTGTGTTATTGAGAATTTGAGAAACATTCGGAATCGCATGATTCGTATGCTTGTGTTTGTGTTGTTTGGTGATCATTCTATCAAGTTCTATTGGTTCAAAGATTTTTTGACGAGAAAAAGAATGGAAACCAACGGTTTCAAAACCATAGCCTAGGCAAATCAAACCAATCAATAAGAAAGGTTGTGTTATTGAGAATTTGAGAAACATTCGGAATCGCTTGATTCGTATGCTTGTGTTTGTGTTGTTTGGTGATCTTTCTATCAAGTTCTATTAGTTCAAAGATTTATGGACTAGAAAAAGAATGGAAACCAACGGTTCCCAAACCATAGCCTAGGCAAATCAAACCAATCAATAAGAAAGGTTGTGTTATTGAGAATTTGAGAAACATTCGGAATCGCTTGATTCGTATGCTTGTGTTTGTGTTGTTTGGTGATCTTTCTATCAAGTTCTATTAGTTCAAAGATTTATGGACTAGAAAAAGAATGGAAACCAACGGTTCCCAAACCATAGCCTAGGCAAATCAAACCAATCAATAAGAAAGGTTGTGTTATTGAGAATTTGAGAAACATTCGGAATCGCATGATTCGTATGGTTGTGTTTGTGTTGTTTGGTGATCTTTCTATCAATTTCTATTGGTTCAAAGATTTTTTGACGAGTAAAAGAATGGAAACCAACGGTTTCAAAACCGTAGCCTAGGCAAATCAAACCAATCAATAAGAAAGGTTGTGTTATTGAGAATTTGAGAAACCTTCGGAATCGCATGATTCGTATGCTTGTGTTTGTGTTGTTTGGTGATCTTTCTATCAAGTTCTATTAGTTCAAAGATTTGTTTACGAGAAAAAGAATGGAAACCAACGGATCCCAAACCATATCCTAGGCAAATTGATACGGGGTTAGCCGTGTGGATGCCCGATCTTCGACGTTCACGACTCAACAAGGAAAACACAAGGAAACAATGGTTAGAATTGAATGGAACGAAACTGGAAATGATGAACTCGACTCAACAAGAGGAAAAACGACACAACAAAGAAGCAAACTGAAATGAAGAAACGAAAAGGGAAATTGATAGAAACGACGAGAAGGATAACCCTTCGAGACAACTATTAAACCCCTGGTATGTATTTCAACCAGAATCCTAATAGAATGGACGAAGAACCAACCTTGTACAATCCTACACAACAAGGCGACACCTTGAAGCACAGGAAGGGGGCTCGTGATCGTTGATAAGCACCAAGCTTCGTAGAGGATTGACACAAATCAAACAAACCAAGCTGCGATTCACACACTCAATGAAGCAAAGCTTCAAACTCTCTCTTTTCAAGAGAAAACGATTTCTATATTCTGAATTGTCTAAGTGTTCCAAACCATCAAAACAATACTTATATGTCTCACTTCTGGAAATAAAAGAAATAATTAAAAAGGTCTAATTAATTCTAAGATAGATAGGCCCAAAACAGCATAATAGGCCCAAAATGAAACAAACACTCTTGGGTGCCTAAAATAGGCGTCGGTGCCCAAACGAGGCACACTCGCAGCGCCGGTGCCCAAACGAGGCACACCCGCAGCGCCGGTGCCCAATCGCGGCACTCATGCGACGTCGCTTGTGCCTTGGCTCTCTTCATGGGTGGCGCCCACACTTGCTAGGCACACAGCCTTGGCACATGGCTCCATGCTCGCTCTCGCCTCCTTAGCACAAATGAAACACACAAAGGCATGCATTCCACTTTGTAGCTTCTTAGCTCGGGATCTAGTGATTGGCCCCTCAAAGAGTGTTGGGGCGCTTGGAGGAGGCTGACTGGATGATCCTTCATCAACCTCCCCTTCTTGGAAAGGATTCGACCCTGAATCCAAGTCTTCATCAAGAGCAAGGTATGGCGTGAGATCAGCGACGTTGAAAGTTGCGCTTACACCATAATCACCGGGCAGCTCCAGCTTGTATGCATTGTCCCCGATCCTCTTAAGCACCTTGAAAGGTCCATCTCCTCGAGGGGACAGCTTGTTCTTCCTTTGCTCCGGGAATCTCTCTTTCCTCAAATGAACCCACACCAAGTCTCCGGGCTGGAAAACAACGTGGCGCCTCCCATGGTTCGCTCTCCTTGCATTGTACTCGGCCTTTTGCTCCAACTTCAGTTTGGTGCGAGCATGCAATTCCCTAATAAACTCCACATGTTTTCCTGCGTCAAAGTGCTCATTTTCCCTCATTGGCAATGGGGTAAGATCTAGTGGGGTGAGAGGGTTAGTACCATAAACACATTCAAATGGAGTCAATTTAGTAGAAGAATGAACAATCCTGTTATATGCAAACTCCACATGAGGTAAGGCCTCTTCCCACATCTTCAAGTTCTTCCTAATTATGGCCCTAAGAATCGTAGCTAGTGTCCTATTGGTGACCTCGGTTTGCCCATCAGTTTGAGGGTGACTAGAGGTAGAAAACAGCAACTTAGTTCCTAGTTTACTCCATAAGGTTCTCCAAAAGTGGCTAAGGAACTTAGTATCTCGGTCACTAACTATGGTTTTAGGAACCCCATGCAATCTGACTATCTCCCTAAAGAATAATCCAGCCACATTAGTAGCATCGTCGGTCTTATGACATGCTATAAAATGTGCCATCTTACTAAACCTATCCACTACAACCATGATTGAATCCCTCCCCTTCTTAGTCCTAGGCAACCCAACTATAAAGTCCATAGAAAGGTCCTCCCAAGGGGCTGTAGGCGTGGGCAATGGTGTGTAAAGTCCATGTGGCATAAGTCTAGATTTAGCCCTAAGACAGTCCATGCATCTTTTAACTACATTCTCAACATCCCTAAGCATGTGTGGCCAATAGAAATGAGTCCTAAGAGTGTGATAAGTTTTGTCCCTCCCAAAATGCCCCATTAGGCCGCCCCTATGGGCTTCCTCAACAAGCAGCAAACGCAATGAACAACGAGGTATGCAAACTTTATCAACTAGAAAAAGAAAGCCATCATGCAAATAGTATTTCTCAACACAATTCTTTTCAAGACAAGCCTTAAACGCATCACCAAAATCAAGATCAGTTTCATATAACTCACGAATATAAGTAAATCCTAATACTCTAGAGTCTAATGAAACAAGCAAAGTGTGGCGTCTAGACAAGGCATCAGCTACAACATTATCTTTTCCTCTTTTAAACTTAATCACATAAGGGAATGTTTCAATGAATTCCATCCATCTACCATGCCTCCTATCCATTTTATCTTGACTTTTAAAGTGTTTCAAGGATTCATGGTCAGTTTTAAGCACAAATTCCCTAGGCCAAAGATAATGCTGCCATGTTTTAAGCACTCGATACAAAGCATACAACTCTTTATCATAGGTCGAGTAGTTTAAACATGCACCTTTTAATTTCTCAGAAAAGAAGGCGATAGGTTTACCTTCTTGCATAAGCACGCCCCCTATGCCGACTCCACTTGCATCACAGTCCACCTCAAACGGTCGTGTGAAGTCAGGCAACACCAATAGCGGGGCTTGCGTCAACTTCAGCTTGAGAGTCTCGAAGGCTCTCTCCTGGGCACGCCCCCACTTGAACTCACTTCTCTTCTTTGTAATTTCTGTCAATGGGGCTGCAATGGTGCTAAAATCCTTGACAAACCTCCTATAGAAGCTCGCCAGCCCATGGAAACTCCGCACCTGGCCAATAGTAGTTGGCGTGGGCCACTCGTTTATGGCCTTGATCTTGGCCTCATCCACTTGCAATCCCTGCGAGCTAACCACAAAACCAAGAAAGGTAACAGTAGTAGTACATAACTCACACTTTTTCAAATTCGCAAACAAGTGTTTAAGACGCAAGGTATTAAGCACATCTCTCAAATGACACTCATGCTCCTCTAGGGACTTACTATACACTAATATGTCATCAAAATAGACCACTACAAATTTCCCTATATAATGTCGCAATACATGGTTCATGAGACGCATGAATGTACTAGGGGCGTTTGTGAGCCCGAATGGCATAACGAGCATAGAGACCAAACTTGGTCTTGAAGGCTGTTTTCCACTCGTCCCCCTCCCTCATACGAATCTGGTGGTATCCACTTTTTAAATCAATTTTTGAGAAAAT
This sequence comes from Polygonum maritimum, assembly GCA_963924305.1. Taxonomy (NCBI): domain Eukaryota; kingdom Viridiplantae; phylum Streptophyta; class Magnoliopsida; order Caryophyllales; family Polygonaceae; genus Polygonum; species Polygonum maritimum. The sequence goes on along the minus strand of OZ002734.1, from coordinate 15,292,747 downwards.
GGTGGATCCATGCAGTTCGTCTAGCATATCATCAAGACGAGGAATGGGGTGCCTATACTTTACCGTGATGTTATTAATGGCCCTGCAATCGACACACATTCTCCATGTGTTGTCTTTCTTGGGTACTAATAACACCGGTACAGCACAAGGGCTCATACTCTCCCTAATGTATCCCTTATCCAAGAGCTCTTGGACTTGGGATTGGACCTCTTGGGTCTCCTGGGGGTTCATACGGTAAGCTGGCCTGTTTGGCAAAGACGCCCCGGGAATGAGATCAATTTGATGCTCGATTCCTCTAATTGGGGGTAGGCCAGCCGGTATCTCGTCGGGGAATACGTCCTTGTACTCCTCGATGAGCCCCAAAATGCGTGGGGGCAGTGAAGCTCGAAGCTCTTCACTTAACAAGCTCAGCTCCTTGCATAAGAGCATAAGCGTTGTTTCCCCATCCAAAAACTCGTCTTCCAGCTCCCTCTTGGAAGCCAAAAGAGCGGAGGGAGGTGTAGGGCTGAGAGGTTGGCTCGTCTTACCCCGAGCTTTCTCTTCCTTCCCATTCTCTCCCTCAAGGTCAGAACATACCTTCTTACCTTGACGCTTCCGATCCCACTCTTCCGAGACCTGCGTAGGCGTCATGGGCTTAAGGACTATGGTCTGGCCGTTGTGGGTGAAGGTGTTTCGGTTGGTGAATCCATCGTGCACAACCTTCCTGTCGTATTGCCATGGACGACCTAATAGAATATGACAAGCCTGCATAGGTACTACATCACAAAGAACATTATCCTCATAACGTCCTAGTTTAATAGAAACCTTTACTTGCCTTTGCACTTTCAATTCACCACAGTCATTCATCCAATGCAACTTATAGGGTCTAGGGTGATGAGTCATAGATAATTGCAGTTTGTTAACCATCTCTAAGCTAGCAATGTTACAACAACTACCACTATCTATGATCATGTTACAAACCTTCCCTTTAATCAAGCACCTAGTATGAAACAAGTTCTCTCTTTGATTATCATCGCATGCTTGTGGTTTAATATGCAATGTCCTCCTAGCAATAAGAGATTCACCAGATTCATACTCAATTTCATCTTCAACATTATCATTTTCATGCAAATCATCATTAGGCTCGTTTTCATGCTCACTTTCAGATTCATATTCACCTAAATGATTGATTAAAAGTGTTTTCTTGTTAGGGCAATCTCTTGCATAATGTCCTCTACCCTGGCACTTAAAGCACACAATATCTCTAGTCCTAGACGAAGAGTTAGAGGTAGGATTACTCCCCTTTGGAGCTGCTGAAACCCCACTAGAATTGCCCTTGTTGTATGGTGAAGGCGTGGAGCTTGTGGGCTGTTTGGCTCGTCCAGCTTGGTCTCCTTGACCGCCGGCTGCATTGCTCCTCTCCTTTTGGTGCGAGGCCTCCTTCCCATACGATCCGCCTTGCTGGCCACGGCTCCCCCTCCATGATTGGGGCTGAGTGTTCGCGTTCCTTCCTCCCGAGTACCTAGACTTGAATTTCCTTTCTACTTTCAAAGCTAGATGGAAAAGGTCAGTCATAGTAGTGTAGGGATATAAATCAATCTCATTTGCCAAATAAGGATGCAAGATACGAAGATACCTGGCCATGGTGGTCTCTTCATCCTCAACCACATCAGCCCTTACCATCGCCACTTGCATGGCATTGTAGCACTCCTCGGCACTCATGGAACCTTGTTTTAAATTTTCCAGCCGCTGTCTTAGCTCCCGGGCGTAATGTTGAGGTATGAAACGCCCTCGCATCAACGCCTTCATTTGATCCCAGCTGGCTATGGGTGCGTCCAGATTGCGCCTCCTTTCTTTCACCAAGTTATCCCACCATATGAGGGCATAACCGGAGAACTCAAGGACAGCGAGCTGCACCTTCTTGGTCTCGGCAAAGTTGTGGCAGTTCCACACTTGCTCGATCTTGGTCTCCCATTCCATATAGACATCCGGATCACACTTGCCTTCGAAAGCAGGGATCCTCACCTTTATCTTGCCAACTCCGTCTTGCTCCTGCTCACGAGGTCTCATGGGACGCCTATCTCGACCTTCTCGGCGCTCCCTACCTCCCCTTCTTGAGACGCGCTCCCAATTATCCTCCTCCTCGCCCTCATACTCATCATCATAAAGGTCCATATCACTTGGTGATCCTCTTTGGTCCTGAAATCCTTGAAAGCTATTAGCACGATTATGCTCATCCCGAAGGGGAGTGATCTGGGAACCAAAAGGCACTCTTCTAGGAAGATTGCCCGAGGAATTACGCAATGGATTAGAGTTATGAGGCACTTCCCTGGTTTGGTTTTGGAAACCATGTTGTTGTGATGTGGACGCCAAGTTAGGGTCCGTGTTGTGGGCGTTTTGGTCCTGGCCATCGCCGGTGCCTTGTTGGTGTGCCGCTGAATCGGTGCCCAAGGCTACGCTTGGCACGGGTGGAGGCAACGCCAAGGCTCTCGTCTCCAAGGCCGTCATCCTAGAATTGAGGCGTGTGATGTTGCTGTTGAGTGAGGTCAACAACTTGAACACCTCGGGGTGGATTGGCTCAGGGCTCTTAGGTGTGTTGGTGTTATCACTACTTTCGTTAGACATTCTGCACAATCAGCAAAAACACTTTACAAGCAAACTTGTCAAGTTAGTTTAATCCAAATCAGCCTCTCAAGTGTTTCACTCGCTCTCACTCTCGGTGTGTGATCGAGCTCGTTGTTTCAATCTGCTTGAAATGATCAACAACTCAATTCAAAGATTAGTAAACAACAATTCACGAGAAGATGAAGGCTGGGGAAGAAACGTCCAAGAAAAGAAGACTCAAATGTGTTTAAGAATGGAGATGAATAGAGAAAGAGAACAAACCTCGATTAAGCTTCTCTCACCTTGATTTCCGTAACCAAGTATGAACTTGGAGTGGTTTGTTTAGGTGAGGGTAGGCTGAAAGTGTAAGGTTCGAAAGCTTCTCCAATGGGATCGTCTAACTCAAGAGATGAAGAGCGAAGATGATGATATGTCGCACACCTTAATTACACTATGCACTAGAATAAAATGCAATGATATACTATGAATGAAATAGAAGAATAAAATCTGATTTCTGATTTTCGTTTTTTTTTTTTTTTTTTTTTTTTTTTTTTTTGATTTTTTTTTTCTTTTTTTTTTTAATCAGAAATAATCAGAAAATACAAATAATTTCGAAATTGAAATAAAATGCTATTCTAAGGTGCAAAATAATTTGCTAGAAATGAGGAGAGGTGGCGATTTGAGTTTGAAATGTTGGTGGCTGAAATCCCTTGATTTTAGGAGAAGGAATAGGCTGGAGGATGGTGGTTGGGCGTGGCTTTTGAATTCAAATGAGCTGAATGGGTTCTCCTTGATATTAGGAGGTGGGTGTGGGAAATTTGTGGCTGGGATATGGTTTGTTGTTGGTCAACCTTAAAAATAGGAATCAGCTTAGGATTAATTCAAATTTGAATTAATTAAATCAGATTTATGACTCCAATTTAATTAAAACAAATCGGCTGACTTAATCAAGGTGGTGGTCGAATTTGTGGGGGTGGTGGGCGGATTTTGTGAAGGTGGTGGGGCGTTGGTGGTTGTGGTGGCTGAGGGGACGATTTTTCTTGGCTAAAGGTGTAATTGGCTAGGCAAAACAAACCACTGCGCAAGAACAAACCGATTAGTACTTTCAAGTTCAGATTAAAGAGAGTTGATTAATCGAACCTGATCTCCGGAGGACTCTTTTTGGTATTTTGTAGACTCTTTTGATGGGAACGAAAAGAACGTCGTCAACGCAGCTCTGATACCACTTTGATACGGGGTTAGCCGTGTGGATGCCCGATCTTCGACGTTCACGACTCAACAAGGAAAACACAAGGAAACAATGGTTAGAATTGAATGGAACGAAACTGGAAATGATGAACTCGACTCAACAAGAGGAAAAACGACACAACAAAGAAGCAAACTGAAATGAAGAAACGAAAAGGGAAATTGATAGAAACGACGAGAAGGATAACCCTTCGAGACAACTATTAAACCCCTGGTATGTATTTCAACCAGAATCCTAATAGAATGGACGAAGAACCAACCTTGTACAATCCTACACAACAAGGCGACACCTTGAAGCACAGGAAGGGGGCTCGTGATCGTTGATAAGCACCAAGCTTCGTAGAGGATTGACACAAATCAAACAAACCAAGCTGCGATTCACACACTCAATGAAGCAAAGCTTCAAACTCTCTCTTTTCAAGAGAAAACGATTTCTATATTCTGAATTGTCTAAGTGTTCCAAACCATCAAAACAATACTTATATGTCTCACTTCTGGAAATAAAAGAAATAATTAAAAAGGTCTAATTAATTCTAAGATAGATAGGCCCAAAACAGCATAATAGGCCCAAAATGAAACAAACACTCTTGGGTGCCTAAAATAGGCGTCGGTGCCCAAACGAGGCACACTCGCAGCGCCGGTGCCCAAACGAGGCACACCCGCAGCGCCGGTGCCCAATCGCGGCACTCATGCGACGTCGCTTGTGCCTTGGCTCTCTTCATGGGTGGCGCCCACACTTGCTAGGCACACAGCCTTGGCACATGGCTCCATTCTCGCTCTCGCCTCCTTAGCACAAATGAAACACACAAAGGCATGCATTCCACTTTGTAGCTTCTTAGCTCGGGATCTAGTGATTGGCCCCTCAAAGAGTGTTGGGGCGCTTGGAGGAGGCTGACTGGATGATCCTTCATCACAAATCAAACCATTCAATAAGAAAGGTTGTGTTATTGAGAATTTGAGAAACATTCGGAATCGCATGATTCGTATGCTTGTGTTTGTGTTGTTTGGTGATCATTCTATCAAGTTCTATTGGTTCAAAGATTTTTTGACGAGAAAAAGAATGGAAACCAACGGTTTCAAAACCATAGCCTAGGCAAATCAAACCAATCAATAAGAAAGGTTGTGTTATTGAGAATTTGAGAAACATTCGGAATCGCTTGATTCGTATGCTTGTGTTTGTGTTGTTTGGTGATCTTTCTATCAAGTTCTATTAGTTCAAAGATTTATGGACTAGAAAAAGAATGGAAACCAACGGTTCCCAAACCATAGCCTAGGCAAATCAAACCAATCAATAAGAAAGGTTGTGTTATTGAGAATTTCAGAAACATTCGGAATCGCATGATTCGTATGCTTGTGTTTGTGTTGTTTGGTGATCTTTCTATCAAGTTCTATTGGTTCAAAGATTTTTTGGCGAGAAAAAGAATGGAAACCAATGGTTTCAAAACCATAGCCTAGGCAAATCAAACAAATCAATAAGAATGGTTGTGTTATTGAAAATTTTAATAACATTCGGAATCGCATGATTCGTATGCTTGTGTTTGTGTTGTTTGGTGATCTTTCTATCAAGTTCTATTAGTTCAAAGATTTGTTTACGAGAAAAAGAATGGAAACCAACGGATCCCAAGGCAAATAAAACCAATCAATAAGAAAGGTTGTGTTATTGACAATTTGAGAAACATTCGGAATCGCACGATTCGTATGCTTGTGTTTGTGTTGTTTGGTGATCTTTCTATCAAGTTCTATTAGTTCAAAGATTTATGTACTAGAAAAAGAATGGAAACCAACGGTTCCCAAACCATAGCCTAGGTAAATCAAACCAATCAATAAGAAAGGTTGTGTTATTGAGAATTTGAGAAACATTCGGAATCGCATGATTCGTATGCTTGTGTTTGTGTTGTTTGGTGATCTTTCTATCAAGTTCTATTAGTTCAAAGATTTGTTTACGAGAAAAAGAATGGAAACCAACGGATCCCAAACCATATCCTAGGCAAATCAAACCAATGAATAAGAAAGGTTATGTTATTGAGAATTTGAGAAACATTCGGAATCGCATGATTCGTATGCTTGTGTTTGTGTTGTTTGGTGATCTTTCTATCAAGTTCTATTAGTTCAAAGATTTGTTTACGAGAAAAAGAATGGAAACCAACGGATCCCAAACCATATCCTAGGCAAATAAAACCAATCAATAAGAAAGGTTGTGTTATTGACAATTTGAGAAACATTCGGAATCGCACGATTCGTATGCTTGTGTTTGTGTTGTTTGGTGATCTTTCTATCAAGTTCTATTAGTTCAAAGATTTGTGTACTAGAAAAAGAATGGAAACCAACGGTTCCCAAACCATAGCCTAGGCAAATCAAACCAATCAATAAGAAAGGTTGTGTTATTGAGAATTTGAGAAACATTCGGAATCGCATGATTCGTATGCTTGTGTTTGTGTTGTTTGGTGATCTTTCTATCAAGTTCTATTAGTTCAAAGATTTGTTTACGAGAAAAAGAATGGAAACCAACGGATCCCAAACCATATCCTAGGCAAATCAAACCAATGAATAAGAAAGGTTATGTTATTGAGAATTTGAGAAACATTCGGAATCGCATGATTCGTATGCTTGTGTTTGTTTTGTTTGGTGATCTTTCTATCAATTTCTATTAAATCAAAGATTTTTGGACGAAAAAAAGAATGGAAACCAACGGTTCCCAAACCATTGCCTATGCAAATCAAACCAATCAATAAGAAAGGTTGTGTTATTGAGAATTTGAGAAACATTCGGAATCGCATGATTCGTATGCTTGTGTTTGTGTTGTTTGGTGATCTTTCCATCAATTTCTATTAGTTCAAAGATTTTTGGACGAAAAAAAGAATGGAAACCAACGGTTCCCAAACCATAGCCTAGGCAAATCAAACCAATCAATAAGAAAGGTTGTGTTATTGAGAATTTGAGAAACATTCGGAATCGCATTATTCGTATGCTTGTGTTTGTGTTGTTTGGTGATCTTTCTATCAAGTTCTATTGGTTCAAAGATTTTTTGACGAGAAAAAAATGGAAACCAACGGTTTCAAAACCATAGCCTAGGCAAATCAAACCAATCAATAAGAAAGGTTGTGTTATTGAGAATTTGAGAAACATTCGGAATCGCATGATTCGTATGCTTGTGTTTGTGTTGTTTGGTGATCTTTCTATCAAGTTCTATTAGTTCAAAGATTTGTTTACGAGAAAAAGAATGGAAACCAACGGATCCCAAACCATATCCTAGGCAAATCAAACCAATGAATAAGAAAGGTTGTGTTATTGAGAATTTGAGAAACATTCGGAATCGCATGATTCGTATGCTTGTGTCTGTTTTGTTTGGTGATCTTTCTATCAATTTCTATTAAATCAAAGATTTTTGGACGAAAAAAAGAATGGAAACCAACGGTTCCCAAACCATAGCCTATGCAAATCAAACCAATCAATAAGAAAGGTTGTGTTATTGAGAATTTGAGAAACATTCGGAATCGCATGATTCGTATGCTTGTGTTTGTGTTGTTTGGTGATCTTTCTATCAAGTTCTATTAGTTCAAAGATTTATGGACTAGAAAAAGAATGGAAACCAACGGTTCCCAAACCATAGCCTAGGCAAATCAAACCAATCAATAAGAAAGGTTGTGTTATTGAGAATTTGAGAAACATTTGGAATCGCATGAATCGTATGCTTGTGTTTGTGTTTTGGTAATCTTTCTATCAAGTTCTATTAGTTAAAAAAAATTTTTACGAGAAAAAGAATGGAATCCAACGGTTCCCAAACCATAGCCTAGGCAAATCAAACCAATCAATAAGAAAGGTTGTGTTATTGAGAATTTTAGAAACATTTGGAATCGCATGATTCATACGCTTGTGTTTGTGTTGTTTGGTGATCTTTCTATCTAGTTCTACTAGTTCAAAGATTTATGGACTAGAAAAAGAATGGAAACCAACGGTTCGCAAACCATAGCCTAGGCAAATCAAACCAATTAATAAGAAAGGTTGTGTTATTGAGAATTTGAGAAACATTCGGAATCGCATGATTCGTATGCTTGTGTTTGTGTTGTTTGGCGATCTTTCTATCAAGTTCTATTAGTTCAAAGATTTATGGACTAGAAAAAGAATGGAAACCAACGGTTCCCAAACCATAGCCTAGGCAAATCAAACCAATCAATAAGAAAGGTTGTGTTATTGAGAATTTGAGAAACATTCGGAATCGCATGATTCGTATGCTCGTGTTTGTGTTGTTCGGCGATCTTTTTATCAAGTTCTATTAGATCAAAGATTTTTGGACGAAAAAAAGAATGGAAACCAACGGTTCCCAAACCATAGCCTATGCAAATCAAACCAATCAATAAGAAAGGTTGTGTTATTGAGAATTTGAGAAACATTCGGAATCGCATGATTCGTATGCTTGTGTTTGTGTTGTTTGGTGATCTTTCCATCAATTTCTATTAGTTCAAAGATTTTTGGACGAAAAAAAGAATGGAAACCAACGGTTCCCAAACCATAGCCTAGGCAAATCAAACCAATCAATAAGAAAGGTTGTGTTATTGAGAATTTGAGAAACATTCGGAATCGCATTATTCGTATGCTTGTGTTTGTGTTGTTTGGTGATCTTTCTATCAAGTTCTATTGGTTCAAAGATTTTTTGACGAGAAAAAGAATGGAAACCAATGGTTTCAAAACCATAGCCTAGGCAAATCAAACCAATCAATAAGAAAGGTTGTGTTATTGAGAATTTGAGAAACATTCGGAATCGCATGATTCGTATGCTTGTGTTTGTGTTGTTTGGTGATCTTTCTATCAAGTTCTATTAGTTCAAAGATTTGTATACGAGAAAAAGAATGGAAACCAACGGATCCCAAACCATATCCTAGGCAAATCAAACCAATGAATAAGAAAGGTTGTGTTATTGAGAATTTGAGAAACATTCGGAATCGCATGATTCGTATGCTTGTGTTTGTTTTGTTTGGTGATCTTTCTATCAATTTCTATTAAATCAAAGATTTTTGGACGAAAAAAAGAATGGAAACCAACGGTTCCCAAACCATAGCCTATGCAAATCAAACCAATCAATAAGAAAGGTTGTGTTATTGAGAATTTGAGAAACATTCGGAATCGCATGATTCGTATGCTTGTGTTTGTGTTGTTTGGTGATCTTTCTATCAAGTTCTATTAGTTCAAAGATTTATGGACTAGAAAAAGAATGGAAACCAACGGTTCCCAAACCATAGCCTAGGCAAATCAAACCAATCAATAAGAAAGGTTGTGTTATTGAGAATTTGAGAAACATTTGGAATCGCATGAATCGTATGCTTGTGTTTGTGTTTTGGTAATCTTTCTATCAAGTTCTATTAGTTGAAAAAAATTTTTACGAGAAAAAGAATGGAAACCAACGGATCCCAAACCATAGCCTAGGCAAATCAAACCAATCAATAAGAAAGGTTGTGTTATTGAGAATTTTAGAAACATTTGGAATCGCATGATTCATACGCTTGTGTTTGTGTTGTTTGGTGATCTTTCTATCTAGTTCTACTAGTTCAAAGATTTATGGACTAGAAAAAGAATGGAAACCAACGGTTCCCAAACCATAGCCTAGGCAAATCAAACCAATCAATAAGAAAGGTTGTGTTATTGAGAATTTGAGAAACATTCGGAATCGCATGATTCGTATGCTTGTGTTTGTGTTGTTTGGCGATCTTTCAATCAAGTTCTATTAGTTCAAAGATTTATGGACTAGAAAAAGAATGGAAACCAACGGTTCCCAAACCATAGCCTAGGCAAATCAAACCAATCAATAAGAAAGGTTGTGTTATTGAGAATTTGAGAAACATTCGGAATCGCATGATTCGTATGCTCGTGTTTGTGTTGTTCGGCGATCTTTTTATCAAGTTCTATTAGTTCAAAGATTTATGGACTAGAAAAAGAATAACGGTTCCCAAACCATAGCCTAGGCAAATCAAACCAATCAATAAGAAAGGTTGTGTTATTGAGAATTTGAGAAACATTCGGAATCGCATGATTCGTATGCTCGTGTTTGTGTTGTTCGGCGATCTTTTTATCAAGTTCTATTAGTTCAAAGATTTATGGACTACAAAAAGAATAACGGTTCCCAAACCATAGCCTAGGCAAATCAAACCAATCAATAAGAAAGGTTGTGTTATTGAGAATTTGAGAAACATTCGGAATCGCATGATTCGTATGCTTGTGTTTGTGTTGTTTGGTGATCTTTCTATCAAGTTCTATTAGTTCAAAGATTTATGTACTAGAAAAAGAATGGAAACCAACGGTTCCCAAACCATAGCCTAGGCAAATCAAACCAATCAATAAGAAAGGTTGTGTTATTGAGAATTTGAGAAACATTCGGAATCGCATGATTCGTATGCTCGTGTTTGTGTTGTTCGGCGATCTTTTTATCAAGTTCTATTAGTTCAAAGATTTATGGACTAGAAAAAGAATAACGGTTCCCAAACCATAGCCTAGGCAAATCAAACCAATCAATAAGAAAGGTTGTGTTATTGAGAATTTGAGAAACATTCGGAATCGCATGATTCGTATGCTTGTGTTTGTGTTGTTTGGTGATCTTTCTATGAAGTTCTATTAGTTCAAAGATTTATGGATTAGAAAAAGAATGGAAACCAACGGTTCCCAAACCAGAGCCTAGGCAAATCAAACCAATCAATAAGAAAGGTTGTGTTATTGAGAATTTGAGAAACATTCGGAATCGCATGATTCGTATGCTTGTGCTTGTTTTGTTTGGTGATCTTTCTATCAATTTCTATTAGTTCAAAGATTTTTGGACGAAAAAAAGAATCGAAACCAACGGTTCCCAAACCATAGCCTAGGCAAATCAAACCAATCAATAAGAAAGGTTGTGTTATTGAGAATTTGAGAAACATTCGGAATCGCATGATTCGTATGCTTGTGTTTGTGTTGTTTGGTGATCTTTCTATCAAGTTCTATTGGTTCAAAGATTTTTTGACGAGAAAAAGAATGGAAACCAACGGTTTCAAAACCATGGCCTAGGCAAATCAAACCAATCAATAAGAAAGGTTGTGTTATTGAGAATTTGAGAAACATTCGGAATCGCATGATTCGTATGCTTGTGTTTGTGTTGTTTGGTGATCTTTCTATCAAGTTCTATTAGTTCAAAGATTTGTTTACGAGAAAAAGAATGGAAACCAACGGATCCCAAACCATATCCTAGGCAAATCAAACCAATCAATAAGAAAGGTTGTGTTATTGAGAATTTGAGAAACATTCGGAATCGCACGATTCGTATGCTTGTGTTTGTGTTGTTTGGTGATCTTTCTATCAAGTTCTATTAGTTCAAAGATTTGTTTATGAGAAAAAGAATGGAAACCAACGGATCCCAAACCATATCCTAGGCAAATCAAACCAATGAATAAGAAAGGTTGTGTTATTGAGAATTTGAGAAACATTCGGAATCGCATGATTCGTATGCTTGTGTTTGTTTTGTTTGGTGATCTTTCTATCAATTTCTATTAAATCAAAGATTTTTGGACGAAAAAAAGAATGGAAACCAACGGTTCCCAAACCATAGCCTATGCAAATCAAACCAATCAATAAGAAAGGTTGTGTTATTGAGAATTTGAGAAACATTCGGAATCGCATGATTCGTATGCTTGTGTTTGTGTTGTTTGGTAATCTTTCTATCAAGTTCTATTAGTTCAAAGATTTATGGATTAGAAAAAGAATGGAAACCAACGGTTCCCAAACCATAGCCTAGGCAAATCAAATCAATCAATAAGAAAGGTTGTGTTATTGAGAATTTGAGAAACATTCGGAATCGCATGATTCGTATGCTTGTGTTTGTGTTGTTTGGTGATCTTTCTATCATGTTCTATTAGTTCAAAGATTTGTTTACGAGAAAAAGAATGGAAACCAACGGTTCCCAAACCATAGCCTAGGCAAATCAAACCAATCAATAAGAAAGTTTGTGTTATTGAGAGTTTGAGAAACATTGGGAATCGCATGATTCATACGCTTGTGTTTATGTTGTTTGGTCATCTTTCTATCTAGTTCTACTAGTTCAAAGATTTATGGACTAGAAAAAGAATGGAAACCAACGGTTCGCAAACCATAGCCTAGGCAAATCAAACCAATTAATAAGAAAGGTTGTGTTATTGAGAATTTGAGAAACATTCGGAATCGCATGATTCGTATGCTTGTGTTTGTGTTGTTTGGCGATCTTTCTATCAAGTTCTATTAGTTCAAAGATTTATGGACTAGAAAAAGAATGGAAACCAACGGTTCCCAAACCATAGCCTAGGCAAATCAAACCAATCAATAAGAAAGGTTGTGTTATTGAGAATTTGAGAAACATTCGGAATCGCATGATTCGTATGCTCGTGTTTGTGTTGTTCGGTGATCTTTTTATCAAGTTCTATTAGTTCAAAGATTTATGGACTAGAAAAAGAATAACGGTTTCCAAACCATAGCCTAGGCAAATCAAACCAATCAATAAGAAAGGTTGTGTTATTGAGAATTTGAGAAACATTCGGAATCGCATGATTCGTATGCTCGTGTTTGTGTTGTTCGGCGATCTTTTTATCAAGTTCTATTAGTTCAAAGATTTATGGACTACAAAAAGAATAACGGTTCCCAAACCATAGCCTAGGCAAATCAAACCAATCAATAAGAAAGGTTGTGTTATTGAGAATTTGAGAAACATTCGGAATCGCATGATTCGTATGCTTGTGTTTGTGTTGTTTGGTGATCTTTCTATCAAGTTCTATTAGTTCAAAGATTTATGTACTAGAAAAAGAATGGAAACCAACGGTTCCCAAACCATAGCCTAGGCAAATCAAACCAATCAATAAGAAAGGTTGTGTTATTGAGAATTTGAGAAACATTCGGAATCAGATGATTCGTATGCTCGTGTTTGTGTTGTTCGGCGATCTTTTTATCAAGTTCTATTAGTTCAAAGATTTATGGACTAGAAAAAGAATAACGGTTCCCAAACCATAGCCTAGGCAAATCAAACCAATCAATAAGAAAGGTTGTGTTATTGAGAATTTGAGAAACATTCGGAATCGCATGATTCGTATGCTTGTGTTTGTGTTGTTTGGTGATCTTTCTATGAAGTTCTATTAGTTCAAAGATTTATGAATTAGAAAAAGAATGGAAACCAACGGTTCCCAAACCAGAGCCTAGGCAAATCAAACCAATCAATAAGAAAGGTTGTGTTATTGAGAATTTGAGAAACATTCGGAATCGCATGATTCGTATGCTTGTGCTTGTTTTGTTTGGTGATCTTTCTATCAATTTCTATTAGTTCAAAGATTTTTGGTCGAAAAAAAGAATCGAAACCAACGGTTCCCAAACCATAGCCTAGGCAAATCAAACCAATCAATAAGAAAGGTTGTGTTATTGAGAATTTGAGAAACATTTGGAATCGCATGAATCGTATGCTTGTGTTTGTGTTTTGGTAATCTTTCTATCAAGTTCTATTAGTTAAAAAAAATTTTTACGAGAAAAAGAATGGAATCCAACGGTTCCCAAACCATAGCCTAGGCAAATCAAACCAATCAATAAGAAAGGTTGTGTTATTGAGAATTTTAGAAACATTTGGAATCGCATGATTCATACGCTTGTGTTTGTGTTGTTTGGTGATCTTTCTATCTAGTTCTACTAGTTCAAAGATTTATGGACTAGAAAAAGAATGGAAACCAACGGTTCGCAAACCATAGCCTAGGCAAATCAAACCAATTAATAAGAAAGGTTGTGTTATTGAGAATTTGAGAAACATTCGGAATCGCATGATTCGTATGCTTGTGTTTGTGTTGTTTGGCGATCTTTCTATCAAGTTCTATTAGTTCAAAGATTTATGGACTAGAAAAAGAATGGAAACCAACGGTTCCCAAACCATAGCCTAGGCAAATCAAACCAATCAATAAGAAAGGTTGTGTTATTGAGAATTTGAGAAACATTCGGAATCGCATGATTCGTATGCTCGTGTTTGTGTTGTTCGGCGATCTTTTTATCAAGTTCTATTAGATCAAAGATTTTTGGACGAAAAAAAGAATGGAAACCAACGGTTCCCAAACCATAGCCTATGCAAATCAAACCAATCAATAAGAAAGGTTGTGTTATTGAGAATTTGAGAAACATTCGGAATCGCATGATTCGTATGCTTGTGTTTGTGTTGTTTGGTGATCTTTCCATCAATTTCTATTAGTTCAAAGATTTTTGGACGAAAAAAAGAATGGAAACCAACGGTTCCCAAACCATAGCCTAGGCAAATCAAACCAATCAATAAGAAAGGTTGTGTTATTGAGAATTTGAGAAACATTCGGAATCGCATTATTCGTATGCTTGTGTTTGTGTTGTTTGGTGATCTTTCTATCAAGTTCTATTGGTTCAAAGATTTTTTGACGAGAAAAAAATGGAAACCAACGGTTTCAAAACCATAGCCTAGGCAAATCAAACCAATCAATAAGAAAGGTTGTGTTATTGAGAATTTGAGAAACATTCGGAATCGCATGATTCGTATGCTTGTGTTTGTGTTGTTTGGTGATCTTTCTATCAAGTTCTATTAGTTCAAAGATTTGTTTACGAGAAAAAGAATGGAAACCAACGGATCCCAAACCATATCCTAGGCAAATCAAACCAATGAATAAGAAAGGTTGTGTTATTGAGAATTTGAGAAACATTCGGAATCGCATGATTCGTATGCTTGTGTCTGTTTTGTTTGGTGATCTTTCTATCAATTTCTATTAAATCAAAGATTTTTGGACGAAAAAAAGAATGGAAACCAACGGTTCCCAAACCATAGCCTATGCAAATCAAACCAATCAATAAGAAAGGTTGTGTTATTGAGAATTTGAGAAACATTCGGAATCGCATGATTCGTATGCTTGTGTTTGTGTTGTTTGGTGATCTTTCTATCAAGTTCTATTAGTTCAAAGATTTATGGACTAGAAAAAGAATGGAAACCAACGGTTCCCAAACCATAGCCTAGGCAAATCAAACCAATCAATAAGAAAGGTTGTGTTATTGAGAATTTGAGAAACATTTGGAATCGCATGAATCGTATGCTTGTGTTTGTGTTTTGGTAATCTTTCTATCAAGTTCTATTAGTTAAAAAAAAATTTTACGAGAAAAAGAATGGAATCCAACGGTTCCCAAACCATAGCCTAGGCAAATCAAACCAATCAATAAGAAAGGTTGTGTTATTGAGAATTTTAGAAACATTTGGAATCGCATGATTCATACGCTTGTGTTTGTGTTGTTTGGTGATCTTTCTATCTAGTTCTACTAGTTCAAAGATTTATGGACTAGAAAAAGAATGGAAACCAACGGTTCGCAAACCATAGCCTAGGCAAATCAAACCAATTAATAAGAAAGGTTGTGTTATTGAGAATTTGAGAAACATTCGGAATCGCATGATTCGTATGCTTGTGTTTGTGTTGTTTGGCGATCTTTCTATCAAGTTCTATTAGTTCAAAGATTTATGGACTAGAAAAAGAATGGAAACCAACGGTTCCCAAACCATAGCCTAGGCAAATCAAACCAATCAATAAGAAAGGTTGTGTTATTGAGAATTTGAGAAACATTCGGAATCGCATGATTCGTATGCTCGTGTTTGTGTTGTTCGGCGATCTTTTTATCAAGTTCTATTAGATCAAAGATTTTTGGACGAAAAAAAGAATGGAAACCAACGGTTCCCAAACCATAGCCTATGCAAATCAAACCAATCAATAAGAAAGGTTGTGTTATTGAGAATTTGAGAAACATTCGGAATCGCATGATTCGTATGCTTGTGTTTGTGTTGTTTGGTGATCTTTCCATCAATTTCTATTAGTTCAAAGATTTTTGGACGAAAAAAAGAATGGAAACCAACGGTTCCCAAACCATAGCCTAGGCAAATCAAACCAATCAATAAGAAAGGTTGTGTTATTGAGAATTTGAGAAACATTCGGAATCGCATTATTCGTATGCTTGTGTTTGTGTTGTTTGGTGATCTTTCTATCAAGTTCTATTGGTTCAAAGATTTTTTGACGAGAAAAAGAATGGAAACCAATGGTTTCAAAACCATAGCCTAGGCAAATCAAACCAATCAATAAGAAAGGTTGTGTTATTGAGAATTTGAGAAACATTCGGAATCGCATGATTCGTATGCTTGTGTTTGTGTTGTTTGGTGATCTTTCTATCAAGTTCTATTAGTTCAAAGATTTGTATACGAGAAAAAGAATGGAAACCAACGGATCCCAAACCATATCCTAGGCAAATCAAACCAATGAATAAGAAAGGTTGTGTTATTGAGAATTTGAGAAACATTCGGAATCGCATGATTCGTATGCTTGTGTTTGTTTTGTTTGGTGATCTTTCTATCAATTTCTATTAAATCAAAGATTTTTGGACGAAAAAAAGAATGGAAACCAACGGTTCCCAAACCATAGCCTATGCAAATCAAACCAATCAATAAGAAAGGTTGTGTTATTGAGAATTTGAGAAACATTCGGAATCGCATGATTCGTATGCTTGTGTTTGTGTTGTTATGTGATCTTTCTATCAAGTTCTATTAGTTCAAAGATTTATGGACTAGAAAAAGAATGGAAACCAACGGTTCCCAAACCATAGCCTAGGCAAATCAAACCAATCAATAAGAAAGGTTGTGTTATTGAGAATTTGAGAAACATTTGGAATCGCATGAATCGTATGCTTGTGTTTGTGTTTTGGTAATCTTTCTATCAAGTTCTATTAGTTGAAAAAAATTTTTACGAGAAAAAGAATGGAAACCAACGGATCCCAAACCATAGCCTAGGCAAATCAAACCAATCAATAAGAAAGGTTGTGTTATTGAGAATTTTAGAAACATTTGGAATCGCATGATTCATACGCTTGTGTTTGTGTTGTTTGGTGATCTTTCTATCTAGTTCTACTAGTTCAAAGATTTATGGACTAGAAAAAGAATGGAAACCAACGGTTCCCAAACCATAGCCTAGGCAAATCAAACCAATCAATAAGAAAGGTTGTGTTATTGAGAATTTGAGAAACATTCGGAATCGCATGATTCGTATGCTTGTGTTTGTGTTGTTTGGCGATCTTTCAATCAAGTTCTATTAGTTCAAAGATTTATGGACTAGAAAAAGAATGGAAACCAACGGTTCCCAAACCATAGCCTAGGCAAATCAAACCAATCAATAAGAAAGGTTGTGTTATTGAGAATTTGAGAAACATTCGGAATCGCATGATTCGTATGCTCGTGTTTGTGTTGTTCGGCGATCTTTTTATCAAGTTCTATTAGTTCAAAGATTTATGGACTAGAAAAAGAATAACGGTTCCCAAACCATAGCCTAGGCAAATCAAACCAATCAATAAGAAAGGTTGTGTTATTGAGAATTTGAGAAACATTCGGAATCGCATGATTCGTATGCTCGTGTTTGTGTTGTTCGGCGATCTTTTTATCAAGTTCTATTAGTTCAAAGATTTATGGACTACAAAAAGAATAACGGTTCCCAAACCATAGCCTAGGCAAATCAAACCAATCAATAAGAAAGGTTGTGTTATTGAGAATTTGAGAAACATTCGGAATCGCATGATTCGTATGCTTGTGTTTGTGTTGTTTGGTGATCTTTCTATCAAGTTCTATTAGTTCAAAGATTTATGTACTAGAAAAAGAATGGAAACCAACGGTTCCCAAACCATAGCCTAGGCAAATCAAACCAATCAATAAGAAAGGTTGTGTTATTGAGAATTTGAGAAACATTCGGAATCGCATGATTCGTATGCTCGTGTTTGTGTTGTTCGGCGATCTTTTTATCAAGTTCTATTAGTTCAAAGATTTATGGACTAGAAAAAGAATAACGGTTCCCAAACCATAGCCTAGGCAAATCAAACCAATCAATAAGAAAGGTTGTGTTATTGAGAATTTGAGAAACATTCGGAATCGCATGATTCGTATGCTTGTGTTTGTGTTGTTTGGTGATCTTTCTATGAAGTTCTATTAGTTCAAAGATTTATGGATTAGAAAAAGAATGGAAACCAACGGTTCCCAAACCAGAGCCTAGGCAAATCAAACCAATCAATAAGAAAGGTTGTGTTATTGAGAATTTGAGAAACATTCGGAATCGCATGATTCGTATGCTTGTGCTTGTTTTGTTTGGTGATCTTTCTATCAATTTCTATTAGTTCAAAGATTTTTGGACGAAAAAAAGAATCGAAACCAACGGTTCGCAAACCATAGCCTAGGCAAATCAAACCAATCAATAAGAAAGGTTGTGTTATTGAGAATTTGAGAAACATTCGGAATCGCATGATTCGTATGCTTGTGTTTGTGTTGTTTGGTGATCTTTCTATCAAGTTCTATTGGTTCAAAGATTTTTTGACGAGAAAAAGAATGGAAACCAACGGTTTCAAAACCATGGCCTAGGCAAATCAAACCAATCAATAAGAAAGGTTGTGTTATTGAGAATTTGAGAAACATTCGGAATCGCATGATTCGTATGCTTGTGTTTGTGTTGTTTGGTGATCTTTCTATCAAGTTCTATTAGTTCAAAGATTTGTTTACGAGAAAAAGAATGGAAACCAACGGATCCCAAACCATATCCTAGGCAAATCAAACCAATCAATAAGAAAGGTTGTGTTATTGAGAATTTGAGAAACATTCGGAATCGCACGATTCGTATGCTTGTGTTTGTGTTGTTTGGTGATCTTTCTATCAAGTTCTATTAGTTCAAAGATTTGTTTATGAGAAAAAGAATGGAAACCAACGGATCCCAAACCATATCCTAGGCAAATCAAACCAATGAATAAGAAAGGTTGTGTTATTGAGAATTTGAGAAACATTCGGAATCGCATGATTCGTATGCTTGTGTTTGTTTTGTTTGGTGATCTTTCTATCAATTTCTATTAAATCAAAGATTTTTGGACGAAAAAAAGAATGGAAACCAACGGTTCCCAAACCATAGCCTATGCAAATCAAACCAATCAATAAGAAAGGTTGTGTTATTGAGAATTTGAGAAACATTCGGAATCGCATGATTCGTATGCTTGTGTTTGTGTTGTTTGGTGATCTTTCTATCAAGTTCTATTAGTTCAAAGATTTATGGATTAGAAAAAGAATGGAAACCAACGGTTCCCAAACCATAGCCTAGGCAAATCAAATCAATCAATAAGAAAGGTTGTGTTATTGAGAATTTGAGAAACATTCGGAATCGCATGATTCGTATGCTTGTGTTTGTGTTGTTTGGTGATCTTTCTATCATGTTCTATTAGTTCAAAGATTTGTTTACGAGAAAAAGAATGGAAACCAACGGTTCCCAAACCATAGCCTAGGCAAATCAAACCAATCAATAAGAAAGTTTGTGTTATTGAGAGTTTGAGAAACATTGGGAATCGCATGATTCATACGCTTGTGTTTATGTTGTTTGGTCATCTTTCTATCTAGTTCTACTAGTTCAAAGATTTATGGACTAGAAAAAGAATGGAAACCAACGTTTCGCAAACCATAGCCTAGGCAAATCAAACCAATTAATAAGAAAGGTTGTGTTATTGAGAATTTGAGAAACATTCGGAATCGCATGATTCGTATGCTTGTGTTTGTGTTGTTTGGCGATCTTTCTATCAAGTTCTATTAGTTCAAAGATTTATGGACTAGAAAAAGAATGGAAACCAACGGTTCCCAAACCATAGCCTAGGCAAATCAAACCAATCAATAAGAAAGGTTGTGTTATTGAGAATTTGAGAAACATTCGGAATCGCATGATTCGTATGCTCGTGTTTGTGTTGTTCGGTGATCTTTTTATCAAGTTCTATTAGTTCAAAGATTTATGGACTAGAAAAAGAATAACGGTTTCCAAACCATAGCCTAGGCAAATCAAACCAATCAATAAGAAAGGTTGTGTTATTGAGAATTTGAGAAACATTCGGAATCGCATGATTCGTATGCTCGTGTTTGTGTTGTTCGGCGATCTTTTTATCAAGTTCTATTAGTTCAAAGATTTATGGACTACAAAAAGAATAACGGTTCCCAAACCATAGCCTAGGCAAATCAAACCAATCAATAAGAAAGGTTGTGTTATTGAGAATTTGAGAAACATTCGGAATCGCATGATTCGTATGCTTGTGTTTGTGTTGTTTGGTGATCTTTCTATCAAGTTCTATTAGTTCAAAGATTTATGTACTAGAAAAAGAATGGAAACCAACGGTTCCCAAACCATAGCCTAGGCAAATCAAACCAATCAATAAGAAAGGTTGTGTTATTGAGAATTTGAGAAACATTCGGAATCAGATGATTCGTATGCTCGTGTTTGTGTTGTTCGGCGATCTTTTTATCAAGTTCTATTAGTTCAAAGATTTATGGACTAGAAAAAGAATAACGGTTCCCAAACCATAGCCTAGGCAAATCAAACCAATCAATAAGAAAGGTTGTGTTATTGAGAATTTGAGAAACATTCGGAATCGCATGATTCGTATGCTTGTGTTTGTGTTGTTTGGTGATCTTTCTATGAAGTTCTATTAGTTCAAAGATTTATGAATTAGAAAAAGAATGGAAACCAACGGTTCCCAAACCAGAGCCTAGGCAAATCAAACCAATCAATAAGAAAGGTTGTGTTATTGAGAATTTGAGAAACATTCGGAATCGCATGATTCGTATGCTTGTGCTTGTTTTGTTTGGTGATCTTTCTATCAATTTCTATTAGTTCAAAGATTTTTGGTCGAAAAAAAGAATCGAAACCAACGGTTCCCAAACCATAGCCTAGGCAAATCAAACCAATCAATAAGAAAGGTTGTGTTATTGAGAATTTGAGAAACATTTGGAATCGCATGAATCGTATGCTTGTGTTTGTGTTTTGGTAATCTTTCTATCAAGTTCTATTAGTTCAAAAAAATTTTTACGAGAAAAAGAATGGAAACCAACGGATCCCAAACCATAGCCTAGGCAAATCAAACCAATCAATAAGAAAGGTTGTGTTATTGAGAATTTTAGAAACATTTGGAATCGCATGATTCGTATGCTTGTGTTTGTGTTGTTTGGTGATCTTTCTATCAAGTTCTATTAGTTCAAAGATTTATGACTAGAAAAAGAATGGAAACCAACGGTTCCCAAACAATAGCATAGGCAAATCAAACCAATCAATAAGAAAGGTTATGTTATTGAGAATTTGAGAAACATTCGGAATCGCATGATTCGTATGCTTGTGTTTGTGTTGTTTGGTGATCTTTCTATGAAGTTCTATTACTTCAAAGATTTATGGATTAGAAAAAGAATGGAAACCAACGGTTCCCAAACCAGAGCCTAGGCAAATCAAACCAATCAATAAGAAAGGTTGTGTTATTGAGAATTTGAGAAACATTCGGAATCGCATGATTCGTATGCTTGTGTTTGTGTTGTTTGGTGATCTTTCTATCAAGTTCTATTAGTTCAAAGATTTATGGACTAGAAAAAGAATGGAAACCAACGGTTCCCAAACAATAGCCTAGGCAAATCAAACCAATCAATAAGAAAGGTTGTGTTATTGAGAATTTGAGAAACATTCGGAATCGCATGATTCGTATGCTTGTGTTTGTGTTGTTTGGTGATCTTTCTATGAAGTTCTATTAGTTCAAAGATTTATGGATTAGAAAAAGAATGGAAACCAACGGTTCCCAAAGCAGAGCCTAGGCAAATCAAACCAATCAATAAGAAAGGTTGTGTTATTGAGAATTTGAGAAACATTCGGAATCGCATGATTCGTATGCTTGTGTTTGTTTTGTTTGGTGATCTTTCTATCAATTTCTATTAGTTCAAAGATGTTTGGACGAAAAAAAGAATGGAAACCAACGGTTCCCAAACCATAGCCTAGGCAAATCAAACCAATCAATAAGAAAGGTTGTGTTATTGAGAATTTGAGAAACATTCGGAATCGCATGATTCGTATGCTTGTGTTTGTGTTGTTTGGTGATCTTTCTATCAAGTTCTATTGGTTCAAAGATTTTTTGACGAGAAAAAGAATGGAAACCAACGGTTTCAAAACCATAGCCTAGGCAAATCAAACCAATCAATAAGAAAGGTTGTGTTATTGAGAATTTGAGAAACATTCGGAATCGCATGATTCGTATGCTTGTGTTTGTGTTGTTTGGTGATCTTTCTATCAAGTTCTATTAGTTCAAAGATTTGTTTACGAGAAAAAGAATGGAAACCAACGGATCCCAAACCATATCCTAGGCAAATCAAACCAATGAATAAGAAAGGTTGTGTTATTGAGAATTTGAGAAACATTCGGAATCGAATGATTCGTATGCTTGTGTTTGTTTTGTTTGGTGATCTTTCTATCAATTTCTATTAAATCAAAGATTTTTGGACGAAAAAAAGAATGGAAACCAACGGTTCCCAAACCATAGCCTATGCAAATCAAACCAATCAATAAGAAAGGTTGTGTTATTGAGAATTTGAGAAACATTCGGAATCGCATGATTCGTATGCTTGTGTTTGTGTTGTTTGGTGATCTTTCTATCAAGTTCTATTAGTTCAAAGATTTATGGATTAGAAAAAGAATGGAAACCAACGGTTCCCAAACCATAGCCTAGGCAAATCAAACCAATCAATAAGAAAGGTTGTGTTATTGAGAATTTGAGAAACATTCGGAATCGCATAATTCGTATGCTTGTGTTTGTGTTGTTTGGTGATCTTTCTATCAAGTTCTATTAGTTCAAAGATTTGTTTACGAGAAAAAGAATGGAAACCAACGGATCCCAAACCATATCCTAGGCAAATCAAACCAATCAATAAGAAAGGTTGTGTTATTGAGAATTTGAGAAACATTCGGAATCGCATGATTCGTATGCTTGTGTTTGTGTTGTTTGGTGATCTTTCTATCAAGTTCTATTAGTTCAAAGATTTGTTTACGAGAAAAAGAATGGAAACCAACGGTTCCCAAACCATAGCCTAGGCAAATCAAACCAATCAATAAGAAAGTTTGTGTTATTGAGAGTTTGAGAAACATTGGGAATCGCTTGATTCATACGCTTGTGTTTGTGTTGTTTGGTGATCTTTCTATCTAGTTCTACTAGTTCAAAGATTTATGGACTAGAAAAAGAATGGAAACCAACGGTTCGCAAACCATAGCCTAGGCAAATCAAACCAATTAATAAGAAAGGTTGTGTTATTGAGAATTTGAGAAACATTCGGAATCGCATGATTCGTATGCTTGTGTTTGTGTTGTTTGGCGATCTTTCTATCAAGTTCTATTAGTTCAAAGATTTATGGACTAGAAAAAGAATGGAAACCAACGGTTCCCAAACCATAGCCTAGGCAAATCAAACCAATCAATAAGAAAGGTTGTGTTATTGAGAATTTGAGAAACATTCGGAATCGCATGATTTGTATGCTCGTGTTTGTGTTGTTCGGCGATCTTTTTATCAAGTTCTATTAGTTCAAAGATTTATGGACTAGAAAAAGAATAACGGTTCCCAAACCATAGCCTAGGCAAGTCAAACCAATCAATAAGAAAGGTTGTGTTATTGAGAATTTGAGAAACATTCGGAATCGCATGATTCGTATGCTCGTGTTTGTGTTGTTCGGCGATCTTTTTATCAAGTTCTATTAGTTCAAAGATTTATGGACTACAAAAAGAATAACGGTTCCCAAACCACAGCCTAGGCAGATCAAACCAATCAATAAGAAAGGTTGTGTTATTGAGAATTTGAGAAACATTCGGAATCGCATGATTCGTATGCTTGTGTTTGTGTTGTTTGGTGATCTTTCTATCAAGTTCTATTAGTTCAAAGATTTATGTACTAGAAAAAGAATGGAAACCAACGGTTCCCAAACCATAGCCTAGGCAAATCAAACCAATCAATAAGAAAGGTTGTGTTATTGAGAATTTGAGAAACATTCGGAATCGCATGATTCGTATGCTCGTGTTTGTGTTTTTCGGCGATCTTTTTATCAAGTTCTATTAGTTCAAAGATTTATGGACTAGAAAAAGAATAACGGTTCCCAAACCATAGCCTACGCAAATCAAACCAATCAATAAGAAAGGTTGTGTTATTGAGAATTTGAGAAACATTCGGAATCGCATGATTCGTATGCTTGTGTTTGTGTTGTTTGGTGATCTTTCAATGAAGTTCTATTAGTTCAAAGATTTATGGATTAGAAAAAGAATGGAAACCAACGGTTCCCAAACCAGAGCCTAGGCGAATCAAACCAATCAATAAGAAAGGTTGTGTTATTTAGAATTTGAGAAACATTCGGAATCGCATGATTCGTATGCTTGTGCTTGTTTTGTTTGGTGATCTTTCTATCAATTTCTATTAGTTCAAAGATTTTTGGACGAAAAAAAGAATCGAAACCAACGGTTCCCAAACCATAGCCTAGGCAAATCAAACCAATCAATAAGAAAGGTTGTGTTATTGAGAATTTGAGAAACATTCGGAATCGCATGATTCGTATGCTTGTGTTTGTGTTGTTTGGTGATCTTTCTATCAAGTTCTATTAGTTCAAAGATTTGTTTACGAGAAAAAGAATGGAAACCAACGGATCCCAAACCATAGCCTAGGCAAATCAAACCAATCAATAAGAAAGGTTGTGTTATTGAGAATTGGAGAAACATTTCGAATCGCATGAATCGTATGCTTGTGTTTGTGTTCATTGGTAATCTTTCTATCAAGTTCTATTAGTTCAAAAATTTTTTTACGAGAAAAAGAATGGAAACCAACGGATCCCAAACCATAGCCTAGGCAAATGAAACCAATCAATAAGAAAGGTTGTGTTATTGAGAATTTGAGAAACATTCGGAATTGCATGATTCGTATGCTTGTGTTTGTGTTGTTTGGTGATCTTTCTATCAAGTTCTATTAGTTCAAAGATTTATGGACTAGAAAAAGAATGGAAACCAACGGTTCCCAAACCATAGCCTAGGCAAATCAAACCAATCAATAAGAAAGGTTGTGTTATTGAGAATTTGAGAAACATTCGGAATCGCATGATTCTTATGCTTGTGTTTGTGTTGTTTGGTGATGTTTCTATCAAGTTCTATTGGTTCAAAGATTTTTTGACGAGAAAAAGAATGGAAACCAACGGTTTCAAAACCATAGCCTAGGCAAATCAAACCAATCAATAAGAAAGGTTGTGTTATTGAGAATTTGAGAAACATTCGGAATCGCTTGATTCGTATGCTTGTGTTTGTGTTGTTTGGTGATCTTTCTATCAAGTTTTATTAGTTCAAAGATTTATGGACTAGAAAAAGAATGGAAACCAACGGTTCCCAAACCTTAGCCTAGACAAATCAAACCAATCAATAAGAAAGGTTGTGTTATTGAGAATTTGAGAAACATTCGGAATCGCATGATTCGTATGCTTGTGTTTGTGTTGTTTGGTGATCTTTCTATCAAGTTCTATTGGTTCAAAGATTTTTTGACGAGAAAAAGAATGGAAACCAACGGTTTCAAAACCATAGCCTAGGCAAATCAAACCAATCAATAAGAAAGGTTGTGTTATTGAGAATTTGAGAAACCTTCGGAATCGCATGATTCGTATACTTGTGTTTGTGTTGTTTGGTGATCTTTCTATCAAGTTCTATTAGTTCAAAGATTTGTTTACGAGAAAAAGAATGGAAACCAACGGATCCCAAACCATATCCTAGGCAAATCAAACCAATCAATAAGAAAGGTTGTGTTATTGAGAATTTGAGAAACATTCGGAATCGCATGATTCGTATGCTTGTGTTTGTGTTGTTTGGTGATCTTTCTATCAAGTTCTATTAGTTCAAAGATTTATGGACTAGAAAAAGAATGGAAACCAACGGTTCCCAAACAATAGCCTAGGCAAATCAAACCAATCAATAAGAAAGGTTGTGTTATTGAGAATTTGAGAAACATTCGGAATCGCATGATTCGTATGCTTGTGTTTGTGTTGTTTGGTGATCTTTCTATGAAGTTCTATTAGTTCAAAGATTTATGGATTAGAAAAAGAATGGAAACCAACGGTTCCCAAAGCAGAGCCTAGGCAAATCAAACCAATCAATAAGAAAGGTTGTGTTATTGAGAATTTGAGAAACATTCGGAATCGCATGATTCGTATGCTTGTGTTTGTTTTGTTTGGTGATCTTTCTATCAATTTCTATTAGTTCAAAGATGTTTGGACGAAAAAAAGAATGGAAACCAACGGTTCCCAAACCATAGCCTAGGCAAATCAAACCAATCAATAAGAAAGGTTGTGTTATTGAGAATTTGAGAAACATTCGGAATCGCATGATTCGTATGCTTGTGTTTGTGTTGTTTGGTGATCTTTCTATCAAGTTCTATTGGTTCAAAGATTTTTTGACGAGAAAAAGAATGGAAACCAACGGTTTCAAAACCATAGCCTAGGCAAATCAAACCAATCAATAAGAAAGGTTGTGTTATTGAGAATTTGAGAAACATTCGGAATCGCATGATTCGTATGCTTGTGTTTGTGTTGTTTGGTGATCTTTCTATCAAGTTCTATTAGTTCAAAGATTTGTTTACGAGAAAAAGAATGGAAACCAACGGATCCCAAACCATATCCTAGGCAAATCAAACCAATGAATAAGAAAGGTTGTGTTATTGAGAATTTGAGAAACATTCGGAATCGAATGATTCGTATGCTTGTGTTTGTTTTGTTTGGTGATCTTTCTATCAATTTCTATTAAATCAAAGATTTTTGGACGAAAAAAAGAATGGAAACCAACGGTTCCCAAACCATAGCCTATGCAAATCAAACCAATCAATAAGAAAGGTTGTGTTATTGAGAATTTGAGAAACATTCGGAATCGCATGATTCGTATGCTTGTGTTTGTGTTGTTTGGTGATCTTTCTATCAAGTTCTATTAGTTCAAAGATTTATGGATTAGAAAAAGAATGGAAACCAACGGTTCCCAAACCATAGCCTAGGCAAATCAAACCAATCAATAAGAAAGGTTGTGTTATTGAGAATTTGAGAAACATTCGGAATCGCATAATTCGTATGCTTGTGTTTGTGTTGTTTGGTGATCTTTCTATCAAGTTCTATTAGTTCAAAGATTTGTTTACGAGAAAAAGAATGGAAACCAACGGATCCCAAACCATATCCTAGGCAAATCAAACCAATCAATAAGAAAGGTTGTGTTATTGAGAATTTGAGAAACATTCGGAATCGCATGATTCGTATGCTTGTGTTTGTGTTGTTTGGTGATCTTTCTATCAAGTTCTATTAGTTCAAAGATTTGTTTACGAGAAAAAGAATGGAAACCAACGGTTCCCAAACCATAGCCTAGGCAAATCAAACCAATCAATAAGAAAGTTTGTGTTATTGAGAGTTTGAGAAACATTGGGAATCGCATGATTCATACGCTTGTGTTTGTGTTGTTTGGTGATCTTTCTATCTAGTTCTACTAGTTCAAAGATTTATGGACTAGAAAAAGAATGGAAACCAACGGTTCGCAAACCATAGCCTAGGCAAATCAAACCAATTAATAAGAAAGGTTGTGTTATTGAGAATTTGAGAAACATTCGGAATCGCATGATTCGTATGCTTGTGTTTGTGTTGTTTGGCGATCTTTCTATCAAGTTCTATTAGTTCAAAGATTTATGGACTAGAAAAAGAATGGAAACCAACGGTTCCCAAACCATAGCCTAGGCAAATCAAACCAATCAATAAGAAAGGTTGTGTTATTGAGAATTTGAGAAACATTCGGAATCGCATGATTTGTATGCTCGTGTTTGTGTTGTTCGGCGATCTTTTTATCAAGTTCTATTAGTTCAAAGATTTATGGACTAGAAAAAGAATAACGGTTCCCAAACCATAGCCTAGGCAAGTCAAACCAATCAATAAGAAAGGTTGTGTTATTGAGAATTTGAGAAACATTCGGAATCGCATAATTCGTATGCTCGTGTTTGTGTTGTTCGGCGATCTTTTTATCAAGTTCTATTAGTTCAAAGATTTATGGACTACAAAAAGAATAACGGTTCCCAAACCACAGCCTAGGCAGATCAAACCAATCAATAAGAAAGGTTGTGTTATTGAGAATTTGAGAAACATTCGGAATCGCATGATTCGTATGCTTGTGTTTGTGTTGTTTGGTGATCTTTCTATCAAGTTCTATTAGTTCAAAGATTTATGTACTAGAAAAAGAATGGAAACCAACGGTTCCCAAACCATAGCCTAGGCAAATCAAACCAATCAATAAGAAAGGTTGTGTTATTGAGAATTTGAGAAACATTTGGAATCGCATGATTCGTATGCTCGTGTTTGTGTTTTTCGGCGATCTTTTTATCAAGTTCTATTAGTTCAAAGATTTATGGACTAGAAAAAGAATAACGGTTCCCAAACCATAGCCTACGCAAATCAAACCAATCAATAAGAAAGGTTGTGTTATTGAGAATTTGAGAAACATTCGGAATCGCATGATTCGTATGCTTGTGTTTGTGTTGTTTGGTGATCTTTCAATGAAGTTCTATTAGTTCAAAGATTTATGGATTAGAAAAAGAATGGAAACCAACGGTTCCCAAACCAGAGCCTAGGCGAATCAAACCAATCAATAAGAAAGGTTGTGTTATTTAGAATTTGAGAAACATTCGGAATCGCATGATTCGTATGCTTGTGCTTGTTTTGTTTGGTGATCTTTCTATCAATTTCTATTAGTTCAAAGATTTTTGGACGAAAAAAAGAATCGAAACCAACGGTTCCCAAACCATAGCCTAGGCAAATCAAACCAATCAATAAGAAAGGTTGTGTTATTGAGAATTTGAGAAACATTCGGAATCGCATGATTCGTATGCTTGTGTTTGTGTTGTTTGGTGATCTTTCTATCAAGTTCTATTAGTTCAAAGATTTGTTTACGAGAAAAAGAATGGAAACCAACGGATCCCAAACCATAGCCTAGGCAAATCAAACCAATCAATAAGAAAGGTTGTGTTATTGAGAATTGGAGAAACATTTCGAATCGCATGAATCGTATGCTTGTGTTTGTGTTCATTGGTAATCTTTCTATCAAGTTCTATTAGTTCAAAAATTTTTTTACGAGAAAAAGAATGGAAACCAACGGATCCCAAACCATAGCCTAGGCAAATGAAACCAATCAATAAGAAAGGTTGTGTTATTGAGAATTTGAGAAACATTCGGAATTGCATGATTCGTATGCTTGTGTTTGTGTTGTTTGGTGATCTTTCTATCAAGTTCTATTAGTTCAAAGATTTATGGACTAGAAAAAGAATGGAAACCAACGGTTCCCAAACCATAGCCTAGGCAAATCAAACCAATCAATAAGAAAGGTTGTGTTATTGAGAATTTGAGAAACATTCGGAATCGCATGATTCTTATGCTTGTGTTTGTGTTGTTTGGTGATGTTTCTATCAAGTTCTATTGGTTCAAAGATTTTTTGACGAGAAAAAGAATGGAAACCAACGGTTTCAAAACCATAGCCTAGGCAAATCAAACCAATCAATAAGAAAGGTTGTGTTATTGAGAATTTGAGAAACATTCGGAATCGCTTGATTCGTATGCTTGTGTTTGTGTTGTTTGGTGATCTTTCTATCAAGTTTTATTAGTTCAAAGATTTATGGACTAGAAAAAGAATGGAAACCAACGGTTCCCAAACCTTAGCCTAGACAAATCAAACCAATCAATAAGAAAGGTTGTGTTATTGAGAATTTGAGAAACATTCGGAATCGCATGATTCGTATGCTTGTGTTTGTGTTGTTTGGTGATCTTTCTATCAAGTTCTATTGGTTCAAAGATTTTTTGACGAGAAAAAGAATGGAAACCAACGGTTTCAAAACCATAGCCTAGGCAAATCAAACCAATCAATAAGAAAGGTTGTGTTATTGAGAATTTGAGAAACCTTCGGAATCGCATGATTCGTATACTTGTGTTTGTGTTGTTTGGTGATCTTTCTATCAAGTTCTATTAGTTCAAAGATTTGTTTACGAGAAAAAGAATGGAAACCAACGGATCCCAAACCATATCCTAGGCAAATCAAACCAATCAATAAGAAAGGTTGTGTTATTGAGAATTTGAGAAACATTCGGAATCGCATGATTCGTATGCTCGTGTTTGTGTTTTTCGGCGATCTTTTTATCAAGTTCTATTAGTTCAAAGATTTATGGACTAGAAAAAGAATAACGGTTCCCAAACCATAGCCTATGCAAATCAAACCAATCAATAAGAAAGGTTGTGTTATTGAGAATTTGAGAAACATTCGGAATCGAATGATTCGTATGCTTGTGTTTGTGTTGTTTGGTGATCTTTCAATGAAGTTCTATTAGTTCAAAGATTTATGGATTAGAAAAAGAATGGAAACCAACGGTTCCCAAACCAGAGCCTAGGCGAATCAAACCAATCAATAAGAAAGGTTGTGTTATTGAGAATTTGAGAAACATTCGGAATCGCATGATTCGTATGCTTGTGCTTGTTTTGTTTGGTGATCTTTCTATCAATTTCTATTAGTTCAAAGATTTTTGGACGAAAAAAAGAATCGAAACCAACGGTTCCCAAACCATAGCCTAGGCAAATCAAACCAATCAATAAGAAAGGTTGTGTTATTGAGAATTTGAGAAACATTCGGAATCGCATGATTCGTATGCTTGTGTTTGTGTTGTTTGGTGATCTTTCTATCAAGTTCTATTAGTTCAAAGATTTGTTTACGAGAAAAAGAATGGAAACCAACGGATCCCAAACCATAGCCTAGGCAAATCAAACCAATCAATAAGAAAGGTTGTGTTATTGAGAATTGGAGAAACATTTGGAATCGCATGAATCGTATGCTTGTGTTTGTGTTCATTGGTAATCTTTCTATCAAGTTCTATTAGTTCAAAAATTTTTTTACGAGAAAAAGAATGGAAACCAACGGATCCCAAACCATAGCCTAGGCAAATGAAACCAATCAATAAGAAAGGTTGTGTTATTGAGAATTTGAGAAACATTCGGAATCGCATGATTCGTATGCTTGTGTTTGTGTTGTTTGGTGATCTTTCTATCAAGTTTTATTAGTTCAAAGATTTATGGACTAGAAAAAGAATGGAAACCAACGGTTCCCAAACCATAGCCTAGGCAAATCAAACCAATCAATAAGAAAGGTTGTGTTATTGAGAATTTGAGAAACATTCGGAATCGCATGATTCTTATGCTTGTGTTTGTGTTGTTTGGTGATGTTTCTATCAAGTTCTATTGGTTCAAAGATTTTTTGACGAGAAAAAGAATGGAAACCAACGGTTTCAAAACCATAGCCTAGGCAAATCAAACCAATCAATAAGAAAGGTTGTGTTATTGAGAATTTGAGAAACATTCGGAATCGCTTGATTCGTATGCTTGTGTTTGTGTTGTTTGGTGATCTTTCTATCAAGTTTTATTAGTTCAAAGATTTATGGACTAGAAAAAGAATGGAAACCAACGGTTCCCAAACCATAGCCTAGACAAATCAAACCAATCAATAAGAAAGGTTGTGTTATTGAGAATTTGAGAAACATTCGGAATCGCATGATTCGTATGCTTGTGTTTGTGTTGTTTGGTGATCTTTCTATCAAGTTCTATTGGTTCAAAGATTTTTTGACGAGAAAAAGAATGGAAACCAACGGTTTCAAAACCATAGCCTAGGCAAATCAAACCAATCAATAAGAAAGGTTGTGTTATTGAGAATTTGAGAAACCTTCGGAATCGCATGATTCGTATACTTGTGTTTGTGTTGTTTGGTGATCTTTCTATCAAGTTCTATTAGTTCAAAGATTTGTTTACGAGAAAAAGAATGGAAACCAACGGATCCCAAACCATATCCTAGGCAAATCAAACCAATCAATAAGAAAGGTTGTGTTATTGAGAATTTGAGAAACATTCGGAATCGAATGATTCGTATGCTTGTGTTTGTGTTGTTTGGTGATCTTTCTATCAAGTTCTATTAGTTCAAAGATTTATGGACTAGAAAAAGAATGGAAACCAACGGTTCCCAAACCATAGCCTAGGCAAATCAAACCAATGAATAAGAAAGGTTGTGTTCTTGAGATTTTGAGAAACATTCGGAATCGCATGATTCGTATTCTTGTGTTTGTTTTGTTTGGTGATCTTTCTATCAATTTCTATTAAATCAAAGATTTTTGGACGAAAAAAAGAATGGAAACCAACGGTTCCCAAACCATAGCCTATGCAAATCAAACCAATCAATAAGAAAGGTTGTGTTATTGAGAATTTGAGAAACATTCGGAATCGCATGATTCGTATGCTTGTGTTTGTGTTGTTTGGTGATCTTTCTATCAAGTTCTATTGGTTCAAAGATTTAAGGACTAGAAAAAGAATGGAAACTAACGGTTCCCAAACCATAGCCTAGGCGAATCAAACCAATCAATAAGAAAGGTTGTGTTATTGAGAATTTGAGAAACATTTGGAATCGCATGATTCGTATGCTTGTGTTTGTGTTGTTTGGTGATCTTTCTATCAAGTTCTATTAGTTCAAAGATTTATGGACTAGAAAAAGAATGGAAACCAATGGTTCCCAAACCAGAGCCTAGGCAAATCAAACCAATCAATAAGAAAGGTTGTGTTATTGAGAATTTGAGAAACATTCGGAATCGCATGATTCGTATGCTCGTGTTTGTTTTGTTTGGTGATCTTTCTATCAATTTCTATTAGTTCAAAGATTTTTGGACGAAAGAAAGAATGGAAACCAACGGTTCCCAAACCATAGCCTAGGCAAATCAAACCAATCAATAAGAAAGGTTGTGTTATTGAGAATTTCAGAAACATTCGGAATCGCATCATTCGTATGCTTGTGTTTGTGTTGTTTGGTGATCTTTCTATCAAGTTCTATTGGTTCAAAAATTTTTTGGCGAGAAAAAGAATGGAAACCAACGGTTTTAAAACCATAGCCTAGGCAAATCAAACCAATCAATAAGAAAGGTTGTGTTATTGAAAATTTTAATAACATTCGGAATCGCATGATTCGTATGCTTGTGTTTGTGTTGTTTGGTGATCTTTCTATCAAGTTCTATTAGTTCAAAGATTTGTTTACGAGAAAAAGAATGGAAACCAACGGATCCCAAACCATATCCTAGGCAAATCAAACCAATCAATAAGAAAGGTTGTGTTATTGAGAGTTTGAGAATCATTCGGAATCGCATGATTCGTACGCTTGTGTTTGTGTTTTTGGTGATCTTTCTATCAAGTTCTATTAGTTCAAAGATTTATGGACTAGAAAAGGAATGGAAACCAACGGTTCCCAAACCATAGCTTAGGCAAATCAAACCAATCAATAAGAAAGTTTGTGTTATTGAAAGTTTGAGAAACATTGGGAATCGCATGATTCGTATGCTTGTGTTTGTGTTGTTTGGTAATCTTTCTATCAAGTTCTATTAGTTCAAAAGTTTTTTTACGAGAAAAAGAATGGAAACCAACGGATCCCAAACCATATCCTAGGCAAATAAAACCAATCAATAAGAAAGGTTGTGTTATTGAGAGTTTGAGAAACATTCGGAATCGCATGATTCGTACGCTTGTGTTTTGTGTTGTTTGGTGATCTTTCTATCAAGTTCTATTAGTTCAAAGATTTTTTTACGAGAAAAAGTATGGAAATCAACGGATCCCAAACCATATCCTAGCCAAATCGAACCAATCAATAAGAAAGGTTGTGTTATTGAGAGTTTGAGAAACATTCGGAATCGCATGATTCGTATGCTTGTGTTTGTGTTGTTTGGTGATCTTTCTATCAAGTTCTATTAGTTCAAAGATTTATGGATTAGAAAAAGAATGGAAACCAACGGTTCCCAAACCAGAGCCTAGGCAAATCAAACCAATCAATAACAAAGGTTGTGTTATTGAGAATTTGAGAAACATTCGGAATCGCATGATTCGTATGCTCGTGTTTGTTTTGTTTGGTGATCTTTCTATCAATTTCTATTACTTCAAAGATTTTTGGACGAAAAAAAGAATGGAAACCAACGGTTCCCAAACCATAGCCTAGGCAAATCAAACCAATCATTAAGAAAGGTTGTGTTATTGAGAATTTGAGAAACATTCGGAATCGCATGATTCGTATGCTTGTGTTTGTGTTGTTTGGTGATCTTTCTATCAAGTTCTATTAGTTCAAAGATTTGTTTACGAGAAAAAGAATGGAAACCAACGGATCCCAAACCATATCCTAGCCAAATCAAACCAATCAATAAGAAAGGTTGTGTTATTGAGAGTTTGAGAAACATTCGGAATTGCATGATTCGTATGGTTGTGTTTGTGTTGTTTGGTGATCTTTCTATCAAGTTCTATTAGTTCAAAGATTTATGGATTAGAAAAAGAATGGAAACCAACGGTTCCCAAACCAGAGCCTAGGTAAATCAAACCAATCAATAAGAAAGGTTGTGTTATTGAGAATTTGAGAAACATTCAGAATCGCATGATTCGTATGCTCGTGTTTGTTTTGTTTGGTGATCTTTCTATCAATTTCTATTACTTCAAAGATTTTTTTACGAGAAAAAGAATGGAAATCAACGGATCCCAAACCATATCCTAGCCAAATCGAACCAATCAATAAGAAAGGTTGTGTTATTGAGAGTTTGAGAAACATTCGGAATCGCATGATTCGTATGCTTGTGTTTGTGTTGTTTGGTGATCTTTCTATCAAGTTCTATTAGTTCAAAGATTTGTTTACGAGAAAAAGAATGGAAACCAACGGATCCCAAAGCATATCCTAGGCAAATCAAACCAATCAATAAGAAAGGTTGTGTTATTGAGAATTTGAGAAACATTCGGAATCGCATGATTCGTATGCTTGTGTTTGTGTTGTTTGGTGATCTTTCTATCAAGTTCTATTAGTTCAAAGATTTGTTTACGAGAAAAAGAATGGAAACCAACGGATCCCAAACCATATCCTAGGCAAATCAAACCAATGAATAAGAAAGGTTGTGTTATTGAGAATTTGAGAAACATTCGGAATCGCATGATTCGTATGCTTGTGTTTGTTTTGTTTGGTGATCTTTCTATCAATTTCTATTAAATCAAAGATTTTTGGACGAAAAAAAGAATGGAAACCAACGGTTGCCAAACCATAGCCTATGCAAATCAAACCAATCAATAAGAAAGGTTGTGTTATTGAGAATTTGAGAAACATTCGGAATCGCATGATTCGTATGCTTGTGTTTGTGTTGTTTGGTGATCTTTCTATCAAGTTCTATTAGTTCAAAGATTTATGGACTAGAAAAAGAATGGAAACCAACGGTTCCCAAGCCATAGCCTAGGCAAATCAAACCAATCAATAAGAAAGGTTGTGTTATTGAGAATTGGAGAAACATTTGGAATCGCATGAATCGTATGCTTGTGTTTGTGTTCATTGGTAATCTTTCTATCAAGTTCTATTAGTTCAAAAATTTTTTTACGAGAAAAAGAATGGAAACCAACGGATCCCAAACCATAGCCTAGGCAAATCAAACCAATCAATAAGAAAGGTTGTGTTATTGAGAATTTGAGAAACATTCGGAATCGCATGATTCGTATGCTTGTGTTTGAGTTGTTTGGTGATCTTTCTATCAAGTTCTAT
This sequence comes from Polygonum maritimum, assembly GCA_963924305.1. Taxonomy (NCBI): domain Eukaryota; kingdom Viridiplantae; phylum Streptophyta; class Magnoliopsida; order Caryophyllales; family Polygonaceae; genus Polygonum; species Polygonum maritimum. The sequence goes on along the minus strand of OZ002734.1, from coordinate 15,257,459 downwards.
TAGTTCAAAGATTTATGGACAAGAAAAAGAATGGAAACCAACGGTTCCCAAACCATAGCCTAGGCAAATCAAACCAATCAATAAGAAAGGTTGTGTTATTGAGAATTTGAGAAACATTCGGAATCGCATGATTCGTATGCTTGTGTTTGTGTTGTTTGGTGATCTTTCTATCAAGTTCTATTGGTTCAAAGATTTTTTGACGAGAAAAAGAATGGAAACCAACGGTTTCAAAACCATAGCCTAGGCAAATCAAACCAATCAATAAGAAAGGTTGTGTTATTGAGAATTTGAGAAACATTCGGAATCGCTTGATTCGTATGCTTGTGTTTGTGTTGTTTGGTGATCTTTCTATCAAGTTCTATTAGTTCAAAGATTTATGGACTAGAAAAAGAATGGAAACCAACGGTTCCAAACCATAGCCTAGGCAAATCAAACCAATCAATAAGAAAGGTTGTGTTATTGAGAATTTGAGAAACATTCGGAATCGCATGATTCGTATGCTTGTGTTTGTGTTGTTTGGTGATCTTTCTATCAAGTTCTATTGGTTCAAAGATTTTTTGACGAGAAAAAGAATGGAAACCAACGGTTTCAAAACCATAGCCTAGGCAAATCAAACCAATCAATAAGAAAGGTTGTGTTATTGAGAATTTGAGAAACCGTCGGAATCGCATGATTCGTATACTTGTGTTTGTGTTGTTTGGTGATCTTTCTATCAAGTTCTATTAGTTCAAAGATTTGTTTACGAGAAAAAGAATGGAAACCAACGGATCCCAAACCACATCCTAGGCAAATCAAACCAATCAATAAGAAAGGTTGTGTTATTGAGAATTTGAGAAACATTCGGAATCGCATGATTCGTATGCTTGTGTTTGTGTTGTTTGGTGATCTTTCTATCAAGTTCTATTAGTTCAAAGATTTATGGACTAGAAAAAGAATGGAAACCAACGGTTCCCAAACCATAGCCTAGGCAAATCAAACCAATGAATAAGAAAAGTTGTGTTCTTGAGAATTTGAGAAACATTCGGAATCGCATGATTCGTATGCTTGTGTTTGTTTTGTTTGGTGATCTTTCTATCAATTTCTATTAAATCAAAGATTTTTGGACGAAAAAAAGAATGGAAACCAACGGTTCCCAAACCATAGCCTAGGCAAATCAAACCAATCAATAAGAAAGGTTGTGTTATTGAGAATTTCAGAAACATTCGGAATCGCATCATTCGTATGCTTGTGTTTGTGTTGTTTGGTGATCTTTCTATCAAGTTCTATTGGTTCAAAGATTTTTTGGCGAGAAAAAGAATGGAAACCAACGGTTTCAAAACCATAGCCTAGGCAAATCAAACCAATCAATAAGAAAGGTTGTGTTATTGAAAATTTTAATAACATTCGGAATCGCATGATTCGTATGCTTGTGTTTGTGTTGTTTGGTGATCTTTCTATCAAGTTCTATTAGTTCAAAGATTTGTTTACGAGAAAAAGAATGGAAACCAACGGATCCCAAACCATATCCTAGGCAAATCAAACCAATCAATAAGAAAGGTTGTGTTATTGAGAGTTTGAGAAACATTCGGAATCGCATGATTCGTACGCTTGTGTTTGTGTTTTTGGTGATCTTTCTATCAAGTTCTATTAGGTCAAAGATTTATGGACTAGAAAAAGAATGGAAACTAACGGTTCCCAAACCATAGCCTAGGCAAATCAAACCAATCAATAAGAAAGGTTGTGTTATTGAGAATTGGAGAAACATTTGGAATCGCATGATTCGTATGCTTGTGTTTGTGTTGTTTGGTAATCTTTCTATCAAGTTCTATTAGTTCAAAAGTTTTTTTACGAGAAAAAGAATGGAAACCAACGGATCCCAAACCATATCCTAGGCAAATAAAACCAATCAATAAGAAAGGTTGTGTTATTGAGAGTTTGAGAAACATTCGGAATCGCATGATTCGTACGCTTGTGTTTGTGTTGTTTGGTGATCTTTCTATCAAGTTCTATTAGTTCAAAGATTTGTTTACGAGAAAAAGAATGGAAACCAACGGATCCCAAACCATATCCTAGGCAAATCAAACCAATCAATAAGAAAGGTTGTGTTATTGAGAGTTTGAGAAACATTCGGAATCGCATGATTCGTACGCTTGTGTTTGTGTTGTTTGGTGATCTTTCTATCAAGTTCTATTAGTTCAAAGATTTATGGACTAGAAAAAGAATGGAAACTAACGGTTCCCAAACCATAGCCTAGGCAAATCAAACCAATCAATAAGAAAGGTTGTGTTATTCAGAATTGGAGAAACATTTGGAATCGCATGAATCGTATGCTTGTGTTTGTGTTGTTTGGTAATCTTTCTATCAAGTTCTATTAGTTCAAAAAAATTTTTACGAGATAAAGAATGGAAACCAACGGATCCCAAACCATAGCCTAGGCAAATCAAACCAATCAATAAGAAAGGTTGTGTTATTGAGAATTTGAGAAACATTTGGAATCGCATGATTCGTATGCTTGTGTTTGTGTTGTTTGGTGATCTTTCTATCAAGTTCTAATAGTTCAAAGATTTATGGACTAGAAAAAGAATGGAAACCAACGGTTCCCAAACCAGACCCTAGGCAAATCAAACCAATCAATAAGAAAGGTTGTGTTATTGAGAATTTGAGAAACATTCGGAATCGCATGATTCGTATGCTTGTGTTTGTGTTGTTTGGTGATCTTTCTATCAAGTTCTATTGGTTCAAAGATTTTTTGACGAGAAAAAGAATGGAAACCAACGGTTTCAAAACCATAGCCTAGGCAAATCAAACCAATCAATAAGAAAGGTTGTGTTATTGAGAATTTGAGAAACCGTCGGAATCGCATGATTCGTATACTTGTGTTTGTGTTGTTTGGTGATCTTTCTATCAAGTTCTATTAGTTCAAAGATTTGTTTACGAGAAAAAGAATGGAAACCAACGGATCCCAAACCACATCCTAGGCAAATCAAACCAATCAATAAGAAAGGTTGTGTTATTGAGAATTTGAGAAACATTCGGAATCGCATGATTCGTATGCTTGTGTTTGTGTTGTTTGGTGATCTTTCTATCAAGTTCTATTAGTTCAAAGATTTATGGACTAGAAAAAGAATGGAAACCAACGGTTCCCAAACCATAGCCTAGGCAAATCAAACCAATGAATAAGAAAAGTTGTGTTCTTGAGAATTTGAGAAACATTCGGAATCGCATGATTCGTATGCTTGTGTTTGTTTTGTTTGGTGATCTTTCTATCAATTTCTATTAAATCAAAGATTTTTGGACGAAAAAAAGAATGGAAACCAACGGTTCCCAAACCATAGCCTAGGCAAATCAAACCAATCAATAAGAAAGGTTGTGTTATTGAGAATTTCAGAAACATTCGGAATCGCATCATTCGTATGCTTGTGTTTGTGTTGTTTGGTGATCTTTCTATCAAGTTCTATTGGTTCAAAGATTTTTTGGCGAGAAAAAGAATGGAAACCAACGGTTTCAAAACCATAGCCTAGGCAAATCAAACCAATCAATAAGAAAGGTTGTGTTATTGAAAATTTTAATAACATTCGGAATCGCATGATTCGTATGCTTGTGTTTGTGTTGTTTGGTGATCTTTCTATCAAGTTCTATTAGTTCAAAGATTTGTTTACGAGAAAAAGAATGGAAACCAACGGATCCCAAACCATATCCTAGGCAAATCAAACCAATCAATAAGAAAGGTTGTGTTATTGAGAGTTTGAGAAACATTCGGAATCGCATGATTCGTACGCTTGTGTTTGTGTTTTTGGTGATCTTTCTATCAAGTTCTATTAGGTCAAAGATTTATGGACTAGAAAAAGAATGGAAACTAACGGTTCCCAAACCATAGCCTAGGCAAATCAAACCAATCAATAAGAAAGGTTGTGTTATTGAGAATTGGAGAAACATTTGGAATCGCATGATTCGTATGCTTGTGTTTGTGTTGTTTGGTAATCTTTCTATCAAGTTCTATTAGTTCAAAAGTTTTTTTACGAGAAAAAGAATGGAAACCAACGGATCCCAAACCATATCCTAGGCAAATAAAACCAATCAATAAGAAAGGTTGTGTTATTGAGAGTTTGAGAAACATTCGGAATCGCATGATTCGTACGCTTGTGTTTGTGTTGTTTGGTGATCTTTCTATCAAGTTCTATTAGTTCAAAGATTTGTTTACGAGAAAAAGAATGGAAACCAACGGATCCCAAACCATATCCTAGGCAAATCAAACCAATCAATAAGAAAGGTTGTGTTATTGAGAGTTTGAGAAACATTCGGAATCGCATGATTCGTACGCTTGTGTTTGTGTTGTTTGGTGATCTTTCTATCAAGTTCTATTAGTTCAAAGATTTATGGACTAGAAAAAGAATGGAAACTAACGGTTCCCAAACCATAGCCTAGGCAAATCAAACCAATCAATAAGAAAGGTTGTGTTATTCAGAATTGGAGAAACATTTGGAATCGCATGAATCGTATGCTTGTGTTTGTGTTGTTTGGTAATCTTTCTATCAAGTTCTATTAGTTCAAAAAAATTTTTACGAGATAAAGAATGGAAACCAACGGATCCCAAACCATAGCCTAGGCAAATCAAACCAATCAATAAGAAAGGTTGTGTTATTGAGAATTTGAGAAACATTTGGAATCGCATGATTCGTATGCTTGTGTTTGTGTTGTTTGGTGATCTTTCTATCAAGTTCTAATAGTTCAAAGATTTATGGACTAGAAAAAGAATGGAAACCAACGGTTCCCAAACCAGACCCTAGGCAAATCAAACCAATCAATAAGAAAGGTTGTGTTATTGAGAATTTGAGAAACATTCGGAATCGCATGATTCGTATGCTCGTGTTTGTTTTGTTTGGTGATCTTTCTATCAATTTCTATTCGTTCAAAGATTTTTGGACGAAAAAAAGAATGGAAACCAACGGTTCCCAAACCATAGCCTAGGCAAATCAAACCAATTAATAAGAAAGGTTGTGTTATTGAGAATTTCAGAAACATTCGGAATCGCATCATTCGTATGCTTGTGTTTGTGTTGTTTGGTGATCTTTCTATCAAGTTCTATTGGTTCAAAGATTTTTTGGCGAGAAAAAGAATGGAAACCAACGGTTTCAAAACCATAGCCTAGGCAAATCAAACCAATCAATAAGAAAGGTTGTGTTATTGAAAATTTTAATAACATTCGGAATCGCATGATTCGTATGCTTGTGTTTGTGTTGTTTGGTGATCTTTCTATCAAGTTCTATTAGTTCAAAGATTTGTTTACGAGAAAAAGAATGGAAACCAACGGATCCCAAAGCATATCCTAGGCAAATCAAACCAATCAATAAGAAAGGTTGTGTTATTGAGAGTTTGAGAAACATTCGGAATCGCATGATTCGTACGCTTGTGTTTGTGTTTTTGGTGATCTTTCTATCAAGTTCTATTAGGTCAAAGATTTATGGACTAGAAAAGGAATGGAAACCAACGGTTCCCAAACCATAGCCTAGGCAAATCAAACCAATCAATAAGAAAGTTTGTGTTATTGAGAGTTTGAGAAACATTGGGAATCGCATGATTCGTATGCTTGTGCTTGTGTTGTTTGGTAATCTTTCTATCAAGTTCTATTAGTTCAAAAGTTTTTTTACGAGTAAAAGAATGGAAACCAACTGATCCCAAACCATATCCTAGGCAAATAAAACCAATCAATAAGAAAGGTTGTGTTATTGAGAGTTTGAGAAACATTCGGAATCGCATGATTCGTATGCTTGTGTTTGTGTTGTTTGGTAATCTTTCTATCAAGTTCTATTAGTTCAAAAGTTTTTTTACGAGAAAAAGAATGGAAACCAACGGATCCCAAACCATATCCTAGGCAAATAAAACCAATCAATAAAAAAGGTTGTGTTATTGAGAGTTTGAGAAACATTCGGAATCGCATGATTCGTACGCTTGTGTTTGTGTTGTTTGGTGATCTTTCTATCAAGTTCTATTAGTTCAAAGATTTTTTTACGAGAAAAAGTATGGAAATCAACGGATCCCAAACCATATCCTAGCCAAATCGAACCAATCAATAAGAAAGGTTGTGTTATTGAGAGTTTGAGAAACATTCGGAATCGCATGATTCGTATGCTTGTGTTTGTGTTGTTTGGTGATCTTTCTATCAAGTTCTATTAGTTCAAAGATTTATGGATTAGAAAAAGAATGGAAACCAACGGTTCCCAAACCAGAGCCTAGGCAAATCAAACCAATCAATAACAAAGGTTGTGTTATTGAGAATTTGAGAAACATTCGGAATCGCATGATTCGTATGCTCGTGTTTGTTTTGTTTGGTGATCTTTCTATCAATTTCTATTAGTTCAAAGATTTTTGGACGAAAAAAAGAATGGAAACCAACGGTTCCCAAACCATAGCCTAGGCAAATCAAACCAATCAATAAGAAAGGTTGTGTTATTGAGAATTTGAGAAACATTCGGAATCGCATGATTCGTATGCTTGTGTTTGTGTTGTTTGGTGATCTTTCTATCAAGTTCTATTAGTTCAAAGATTTGTTTACGAGAAAAAGAATGGAAACCAACGGATCCCAAACCATATCCTACCCAAATCAAACCAATCAATAAGAAAGGTTGTGTTATTGAGAGTTTGAGAAACATTCGGAATTGCATGATTCGTATGGTTGTGTTTGTGTTGTTTGGTGATCTTTCTATCAAGTTCAATTAGTTCAAAGATTTATGGATTAGAAAAAGAATGGAAACCAACGGTTCCCAAACCAGAGCCTAGGTAAATCAAACCAATCAATAAGAAAGGTTGTGTTATTGAGAATTTGAGAAACATTCGGAATCGCATGATTCGTATGCTCGTGTTTGTTTTGTTTGGTGATCTTTCTATCAATTTCTATTAGTTCAAAGATTTTTGGACGAAAAAAAGAATGGAAACCAACGGATCCCAAACCATATCCTAGGCAAATCAAACCAATCAATAAGAAAGGTTGTGTTATTGAGAGTTTGAGAAACATTCGGAATCGCATGATTCGTACGCTTGTGTTTGTGTTTTTGGTGATCTTTCTATCAAGTTCTATTAGTTCAAAGATTTATGGACTAGAAAAGGAATGGAAACCAACGGTTCCCAAACCATAGCCTAGGCAAATCAAACCAATCAATAACAAAGGTTGTGTTATTGAGAATTTGAGAAACATTCGGAATCGCATGATTCGTATGCTCGTGTTTGTTTTGTTTGGTGATCTTTCTATCAATTTCTATTAGTTCAAAGATTTTTGGATGAAAAAAAGAATGGAAACCAACGGTTCCCAAACCATAGCCTAACAAATCAAACCAATCAATAAGAAAGGTTGTGTTATTGAGAATTTGAGAAACATTCGGAATCACATGATTCGTATGCTTGTGTTTGTGTTGTTTGGTGATCTTTCTATTAAGTTCTATTAGTTCAAAGATTTGTTTACGAGAAAAAGAATGGAAACCAACGGATCCCAAACCATATCCTAGGCAAATCAAACCAATCAATAAGAAAGGTTGTGTAGAATTTGAGAAACATTCGGAATCGCATGATTCGTATGCTTGTGTTTGTGTTGTTTGGTGATCTTTCTATCAAGTTCTATTAGTTCAAAGATTTATGGATTAGAAAAAGAATGGAAACCAACGGTTCCCAAACCAGAGCCTAGGCAAATCAAACCCATCAATAACAAAGGTTGTGTTATTGAGAATTTGAGAAACATTCGGAATCGCATGATTCGTATGCTCGTGTTTGTTTTGTTTGGTGATCTTTCTATCAATTTCTATTAGTTCAAAGATTTTTGGACGAAAAAAAGAATGGAAACCAACGGTTCCCAAACCATAGCCTAGGCAAATCAAACCAATCAATAAGAAAGGTTGTGTTATTGAGAATTTGAGAAACATTCGGAATCGCATGATTCGTATGCTTGTGTTTGTGTTGTTTGGTGATCTTTCTATCAAGTTCTATTAGTTCAAAGATTTGTTTACGAGAAAAAGAATGGAAACCAACGGATCCCAAAGCATATCCTAGGCAAATCAAACCAATCAATAAGAAAGGTTGTGTTATTGAGAATTTGAGAAACATTCGGAATCGCATGATTTGTATGCTTGTGTTTGTGTTGTTTGGTGATCTTTCTATCAAGTTCTATTAGTTCAAAGATTTGTTTACGAGAAAAAGAATGGAAACCAACGGATCCCAAACCATATCCTAGGCAAATCAAACCAATGAATAAGAAAGGTTGTGTTATTGAGAATTTGAGAAACATTCGGAATCGCATGATTCGTATGCTTGTGTTTGTTTTGTTTGGTGATCTTTCTATCAATTTCTATTAAATCAAAGATTTTTGGACGAAAAAAAGAATGGAAACCAACGGTTGCCAAACCATAGCCTATGCAAATCAAACCAATCAATAAGAAAGGTTGTGTTATTGAGAATTTGAGAAACATTCGGAATCGCATGATTCGTATGCTTGTCTTTGTGTTGTTTGGTGATCTTTCTATCAAGTTCTATTAGTTCAAAGATTTATGGACTAGAAAAAGAATGGAAACCAACGGTTCCCAAACCATAGCCTAGGCAAATCAAACCAATCAATAAGAAAGGTTGTGTTATTGAGAATTGGAGAAACATTTGGAATCGCATGAATCGTATGCTTGTGTTTGTGTTCATTGGTAATCTTTCTAACAAGTTCTATTAGTTCAAAAATTTTTTTACGAGAAAAAGAATGGAAACCAACGGATCCCAAACCATAGCCTAGGCAAATCAAACCAATCAATAAGAAAGGTTGTGTTATTGAGAATTTGAGAAACATTCGGAATCGCATGATTCGTATGCTTGTGTTTGAGTTGTTTGGTGATCTTTCTATCAAGTTCTATTAGTTCAAAGATTTATGGACTAGAAAAAGAATGGAAACCAACGGTTCCCAAACCATAGCCTAGGCAAATCAAACCAATCAATAAGAAAGGTTGTGTTATTGAGAATTTGAGAAACATTCGGAATCGCATGATTCGTATGCTTGTGTTTGTGTTGTTTGGTGATCTTTCTATCAAGTTCTATTGGTTCAAAGATTTTTTGACGAGAAAAAGAATGGAAACCAACGGTTTCAAAACCATAGCCTAGGCAAATCAAACCAATCAATAAGAAAGGTTGTGTTATTGAGAATTTGAGAAACATTCGGAATCGCTTGATTCGTATGCTTGTGTTTGTGTTGTTTGGTGATCTTTCTATCAAGTTCTATTAGTTCAAAGATTTATGGACTAGAAAAAGAATGGAAACCAACGGTTCCCAAACCATAGCCTAGGCAAATCAAACCAATCAATAAGAAAGGTTGTGTTATTGAGAATTTGAGAAACATTCGGAATCGCATGATTCGTATGCTTGTGTTTGTGTTGTTTGGTGATCTTTCTATCAAGTTCTATTGGTTCAAAGATTTTTTGACGAGAAAAAGAATGGAAACCAACGGTTTCAAAAACATAGCCTAGGCAAATCAAACCAATCAATAAGAAAGGTTGTGTTATTGAGAATTTGAGAAACCGTCGGAATCGCATGATTCGTATACTTGTGTTTGTGTTGTTTGGTGATCTTTCTATCAAGTTCTATTAGTTCAAAGATTTGTTTACGAGAAAAAGAATGGAAACCAACGGATCCCAAACCATATCCTAGGCAAATCAAACCAATCAATAAGAAAGGTTGTGTTATTGAGAATTTGAGAAACATTCGGAATCGCATGATTCGTATGCTTGTGTTTGTGTTGTTTGGTGATCTTTCTATCAAGTTCTATTAGTTCAAAGATTTATGGACTAGAAAAAGAATGGAAACCAACGGTTCCCAAACCATAGCCTAGGCAAATCAAACCAATGAATAAGAAAGGTTGTGTTCTTGAGAATATTAGAAACATTCGGAATCGCATGATTCGTATGCTTGTGTTTGTTTTGTTTGGTGATCTTTCTATCAATTTCTATTAAATCAAAGATTTTTGGACGAAAAAAAGAATGGAAACCAACGGTTCCCAAACCATAGCCTAGGCAAATCAAACCAATCAATAAGAAAGGTTGTGTTATTGAGAATTTCAGAAACATTCGGAATCGCATCATTCGTGTGCTTGTGTTTGTGTTGTTTGGTGATCTTTCTATCAAGTTCTATTGGTTCAAAGATTTTTTGGCGAGAAAAAGAATGGAAACCAACGGTTTCAAAACCATAGCCTAGGCAAATCAAACCAATCAATAAGAAAGGTTGTGTTATTGCGAATTTGAGAAACATTCGGAATCGCTTGATTCGTATGCTTGTGTTTGTGTTGTTTGGTGATCTTTCTATCAAGTTCTATTAGTTCAAAGATTTATGGACTAGAAAAAGAATGGAAACCAACGGTTCCCAAACCATAGCCTAGGCAAATCAAACCAATCAATAAGAAAGGTTGTGTTATTGAGAATTTGAGAAACATTCAGAATCGCATGATTCGTATGCTTGTGTTTGTGTTGTTTGGTGATCTTTCTATCAAATTCTATTAGTTCAAAGATTTGTTTACGAGAAAAAGAATGGAAACCAACGGATCCCAAACCATATCCTAGCCAAATCAAACCAATCAATAAGAAAGGTTGTGTTATTGAGAGTTTGAGAAACATTCGGAATTGCATGATTCGTATGGTTGTGTTTGTGTTGTTTGGTGATCTTTCTATCAAGTTCTATTAGTTCAAAGATTTATGGATTAGAAAAAGAATGGAAACCAACGGTTCCCAAACCAGAGCCTAGGTAAATCAAACCAATCAATAAGAAAGGTTGTGTTATTGAGAATTTGAGAAACATTCGGAATCGCATGATTCGTATGCTCGTGTTTGTTTTGTTTGGTGATCTTTCTATCAATTTCTATTAGTTCAAAGATTTTTGGACGAAAAAAAGAATGGAAACCAACGGATCCCAAACCATATCCTAGGCAAATCAAACCAATCAATAAGAAAGGTTGTGTTATTGAGAGTTTGAGAAACATTCGGAATCGCATGATTCGTACGCTTGTGTTTGTGTTTTTGGTGATCTTTCTATCAAGTTCTATTAGTTCAAAGATTTATGGACTAGAAAAGGAATGGAAACCAACGGTTCCCAAACCATAGCCTAGGCAAATCAAACCAATCAATAACAAAGGTTGTGTTATTGAGAATTTGAGAAACATTCGGAATCGCATGATTCGTATGCTCGTGTTTGTTTTGTTTGTGATACGGGGTTAGCCGTGTGGATGCCCGATCTTCGACGTTCACGACTCAACAAGGAAAACACAAGGAAACAATGGTTAGAATTGAATGGAACGAAACTGGAAATGATGAACTCGACTCAACAAGAGGAAAAACGACACAACAAAGAAGCAAACTGAAATGAAGAAACGAAAAGGGAAATTGATAGAAACGACGAGAAGGATAACCCTTCGAGACAACTATTAAACCCCTGGTATGTATTTCAACCAGAATCCTAATAGAATGGACGAAGAACCAACCTTGTACAATCCTACACAACAAGGCGACACCTTGAAGCACAGGAAGGGGGCTCGTGATCGTTGATAAGCACCAAGCTTCGTAGAGGATTGACACAAATCAAACAAACCAAGCTGCGATTCACACACTCAATGAAGCAAAGCTTCAAACTCTCTCTTTTCAAGAGAAAAACGATTTCTATCTTCTCAATTGTCTAAGTGTTCCAAACCATCAAAACAATACTTATATGTCTCACTTCTGGAAATAAAAGAAATAATTAAAAAGGTCTAATTAATTCTAAGATAGATAGGCCCAAAACAGCATAATAGGCCCAAAATGAAACAAACACTCTTGGGTGCCTAAAATAGGCGTCGGTGCCCAAACGAGGCACACTCGCAGCGCCGGTGCCCAAACGAGGCACACCCGCAGCGCCGGTGCCCAATCGCGGCACTCATGCGACGTCGCTTGTGCCTTGGCTCTCTTCATGGGTGGCGCCCACACTTGCTAGGCACACAGCCTTGGCACATGGCTCCATGCTCGCTCTCGCCTCCTTAGCACAAATGAAACACACAAAGGCATGCATTCCACTTTGTAGCTTCTTAGCTCGGGATCTAGTGATTGGCCCCTCAAAGAGTGTTGGGGCGCTTGGAGGAGGCTGACTGGATGATCCTTCATCAACCTCCCCTTCTTGGAAAGGATTCGACCCCGAATCCAAGTCTTCATCAAGAGCAAGGTATGGCGTGAGATCAGCGACGTTGAAAGTTGCGCTTACACCATAATCACCGGGCAGCTCCAGCTTGTATGCATTGTCCCCGATCCTCTTAAGCACCTTGAAAGGTCCATCTCCTCGAGGGGACAGCTTGTTCTTCCTTTGCTCCGGGAATCTCTCTTTCCTCAAATGAACCCACACCAAGTCTCCGGGCTGGAAAACAACGTGGCGCCTCCCATGGTTCGCTCTCCTTGCATTGTACTCGGCCTTTTGCTCCAACTTCAGTTTGGTGCGAGCATGCAATTCCCTAATAAACTCCACATGTTTTCCTGCGTCAAAGTGCTCATTTTCCCTCATTGGCAATGGGGTAAGATCTAGTGGGGTGAGAGGGTTAGTACCATAAACACATTCAAATGGAGTCAATTTAGTAGAAGAATGAACAATCCTGTTATATGCAAACTCCACATGAGGTAAGGCCTCTTCCCACATCTTCAAGTTCTTCCTAATTATGGCCCTAAGAATCGTAGCTAGTGTCCTATTGGTGACCTCGGTTTGCCCATCAGTTTGAGGGTGACTAGAGGTAGAAAACAGCAACTTAGTTCCTAGTTTACTCCATAAGGTTCTCCAAAAGTGGCTAAGGAACTTAGTATCTCGGTCACTAACTATGGTTTTAGGAACCCCATGCAATCTGACTATCTCCCTAAAGAATAATCCAGCCACATTAGTAGCATCGTCGGTCTTATGACATGCTATAAAATGTGCCATCTTACTAAACCTATCCACTACAACCATGATTGAATCCCTCCCCTTCTTAGTCCTAGGCAACCCAACTATAAAGTCCATAGAAAGGTCCTCCCAAGGGGCTGTAGGCGTGGGCAATGGTGTGTAAAGTCCATGTGGCATAAGTCTAGATTTAGCCCTAAGACAGTCCATGCATCTTTTAACTACATTCTCAACATCCTAAGCATGTGTGGCCAATAGAAATGAGTCCTAAGAGTGTGATAAGTTTTGTCCCCTCCCAAAATGCCCCATTAGGCCGCCCCTATGGGCTTCCTCAACAAGCAGCAAACGCAATGAACAACAGGTATGCAAACTTTATCAACTAGAAAAAGAAGCCATCATGCAAATAGTATTTCTCAACACAATTCTTTTCAAGACAAGCCTTAAACGCATCACCAAAATCAAGATCAGTTTCATATAACTCACGAATCTAAGTAAAATCCTAATACCTTAGAGTCTTATGAAACAAGCAAAGTGTGTGCGTCT
>OZ002734.1:15059972-15243843 GCA_963924305.1 Polygonum maritimum | reverse complement strand
AGTACATAAATCTTTGAACTAATAGAACTTGATAGAAAGATCACCAAACAACACAAACACAAGCATACGAATCGTGCGATTCCGAATGTTTCTCAAATTCTCAATAACACAACCTTTCTTATTGATTGGTTTGATTTGCCTAGGATATGGTTTGGGATCGGTTGGTTTCCATTCTTTTTCTCGTAAACAAATCTTTGAACTAATAGAACTTGATAGAAAGATCACCAAACAACACAAACACAAGCATACGAATCATGCGATTCCGAATGTTTCTCAAATTCTCAATAACACAACCTTTCTTATTGATTGGTTTGATTTGCCTAAGCTATGGTTTTGAAACCGTTGGTTTCCATTCTTTTTCTCGTCAAAAAATCTTTGAACCAATAGAACTTGATAGAAAGATCACCAAACAACACAAACACAAGCGTACGAATCATGCGATTCCGAATGTTTCTCAAACTCTCAATAACACAACCTTTGTTATTGATTGGTTTGATTTGCCTAGGATATGGTTTGGGATCCGTTGGTTTCCATTCTTTTTCTCGTAAAAAAACTTTTGAACTAATAGAACTTGATAGAAAGATTACCAAACAACACAAACACAAGCATACGAATCATGCGATTCCCAATGTTTCTCAAACTCTCAATAACACAAACTTTCTTATTGATTGGTTTGATTTGCCTAGGCTATGTTTTGGGAACCGTTGGTTTCCATTCTTTTTCTAGTACATAAATCTTTGAACTAATAGAACTTGATAGAAAGATCACCAAACAACACAAACACAAGCATACGAATCGTGCGATTCCGAATGTTTCTCAAATTCTCAATAACACAACCTTTCTTATTGATTGGTTTGATTTGCCTAGGATATGGTTTGGGATCGGTTGGTTTCCATTCTTTTTCTCGTAAACAAATCTTTGAACTAATAGAACTTGATAGAAAGATAACCAAACAACACAAACACAAGCATACGAATCATGCGATTCCGAATGTTTCTCAAATTCTCAATAACACAACCTTTCTTATTGATTGGTTTGATTTGTCTAGGCTATGGTTTTGAAACCGTTGGTTTCCATTCTTTTTCTCGTCAAAAAATCTTTGAACCAATAGAACTTGATAGAAAGATCACCAAACAACACAAACACAAGCATACGAATCATGCGATTCCGAATGTTTCTCAAATTCTCAATAACACAACTTTCTTATTGATTGGTTTGATTTGCCTAGGCTATGGTTTGGGAACCGTTGGTTTCCATTCTTTTTTTCGTCCAAAAATCTTTGAACTAATAAAAATTGATAGAAAGATCACCAAACAAAACAAACACAAGCATACGAATCATGCGATTCCGAATGTTTCTCAAATTCTCAATAACACAACCTTTCTTATTGATTGGTTTGATTTGCCTAGGCTCTGGTTTGGGAACCGTTGGTTTCCATTCTTTTTCTAATCCATAAATCTTTGAACTAATAGACTTGATAGAAAGATCACCAAACAACACAAACACAAGCGTACGAATCATGCGATTCCGAATATTTGTCAAATTCTCAATAACACAACCTTTCTTATTGATTGATTTGATTTGCCTAGGCTATTGTTTGGGAACCGTTGGTTTCCATTCTTTTTCTAGTCCATAAATCTTTGAACTAATAGAACTTGATAAAAAGATCACCAAACAACACAAACACAAGCATACGAATCATGCGATTCCAAATATTTCTCAAATTCTCAATAACACAACCTTTCTTATTGATTGGTTTGATTTGCCTAGGCTATGGTTTGGGATCCGTTGGTTTCCATTCTTTTTCTAGTCCATAAATCTTTGAACTAATAGAACTTGATAGAAAGATCACCAAACAACACAAACACAAGCATACGAATCATGCGATTCCGAATGTTTCTCAAATTCTCAATAACACAACCTTTCTTATTGATTGGTTTTATTTGCATAGGCTATGGTTTGGGAACCGTTGGTTTCCATTCTTTTTTTCGTCCAAAAATCTTTGATGTAATAGAAATTGATAGAAAGATCACCAAACAAAACAAACACAAGCATACGAATCATGCGATTCCGAATGTTTCTCAAATTCTCAATAACACAACCTTTCTTATTCATTGGTTTGATTTGCCTAGGAAATGGTTTGGGATCCGTTGGTTTCCATTCTTTTTCTCGTAAACAAATCTTTGAACTAATAGAACTTGATAGAAAGATCACCAAACAACACAAACACAAGCATACGAATCATGCGATTCCGAATGTTATTAAAATTTCCAATAACACAACCTTTCTTATTGATTGGTTTGATTTCCCTAGGCTATGGTTTTGAAACCGTTGGTTTCCATTCTTTTTCTCGCCAAAAAATCTTTGAACCAATAGAACTTGATAGAAAGATCACCAAACAACACAAACACAAGCATACGAATCATGCGATTCCGAATGTTTCTCAAATTCTCAATAACACAACCTTTCTTATTGATTGGTTTGATTTGCCTAGGCTATGTTTTGGGAACCGTTGGTTTCCATTCTTTTTCTAGTACATAAATCTTTGAACTAATAGCACTTGATAGAAAGATCACCAAACAACACAAACACAAGCATACGAATCGTGCGATTCCGAATGTTTCTCAAATTCTCAATAACACAACCTTTCTTATTGATTGGTTTGATTTGCCTAGGATATGGTTTGGGATCCGTTGGTTTCCATTCTTTTTCTCGTAAACAAATCTTTGAACTAATAGAACTTGATAGAAAGATCACCAAACAACACAAACACAAGCATACGAATCATGCGATTCCGAATGTTTCTCAAATTCTCAATAACACAACCTTTCTTATTGATTGGTTTGATTTGCCTAGGCTATGGTTTTGAAACCGTTGGTTTCCATTCTTTTTCTCGTCAAAAAATCTTTGAACCAATAGAACTTGATAGAAAGATCACCAAACAACACAAACACAAGCATACGAATCATGCGATTCCGAATGTTTCTCAAATTCTCAATAACACAACTATCTTATTGATTGGTTTGATTGGCCTAGGCTATGGTTTGGGAACCGTTGGTTTCCATTCTTTTTTTCGTCCAAAAATCTTTGAACTAATAAAAATTGATAGAAAGATCACCAAACAAAACAAACACAAGCATACGAATCATGCGATTCCGAATGTTTCTCAAATTCTCAATAACACAACCTTTCTTATTGATTGGTTTGATTTGCCTAGGCTCTGGTTTGGGAACCGTTGGTTTCCATTCTTTTTCTAGTACATAAATCTTTGAACTAATAGAACTTGATAGAAAGATCACCAAACAACACAAACACAAGCATACGAATCGTGCGATTCCGAATGTTTCTCAAATTCTCAATAACACAACCTTTCTTATTGATTGCTTTGATTTGCCTAGGATATGGTTTGGGATCCGTTGGTTTCCATTCTTTTTCTCGTAAACAAATCTTTGAACTAATAGAACTTGATAGAAAGATCACCAAACAACACAAACACAAGCATACGAATCATGCGATTCCGAATGTTTCTCAAATTCTCAATAACACAACCTTTCTTATTGATTGGTTTGATTTGCCTAGGCTATGGTTTTGAAACCGTTGGTTTCCATTCTTTTTCTCTTCAAAAAATCTTTGAACTAATAGAACTTGATAGAAAGATCACCAAACAACACAAACACAAGCATACGAATCATGCGATTCCGAATGTTTCTCAAATTCTCAATAACACAACTTTCTTATTGATTGGTTTGATTTGCCTAGGCTATGGTTTGGGAACCGTTGGTTTCCATTCTTTTTTTCGTCCAAAAATCTTTGAACTAATAAAAATTGATAGAAAGATCACCAAACAAAACAAACACAAGCATACGAATCATGCGATTCCGAATGTTTCTCAAATTCTCAATAACACAACCTTTCTTATTGATTGGTTTGATTTGCCTAGGCTCTGGTTTGGGAACCGTTGGTTTCCATTCTTTTTCTAATCCATAAATCTTTGAACTAATAGAACTTGATAGAAAGATCACCAAACAACACAAACACAAGCGTACGAATCATCCGATTCCGAATGTTTGTCAAATTCTCAATAACACAACCTTTCTTATTGATTGGTTTGATTTGCCTAGGCTATTGTTTGGGAACCGTTGGTTTCCATTCTTTTTCTAGTCCATAAATCTTTGAACTAATAGAACATGATAAAAAGATCACCAAACAACACAAACACAAGCATACGAATCATGCGATTCCAAATATTTCTCAAATTCTCAATAACACAACCTTTCTTATTGATTGGTTTGATTTGCCTAGGCTATGGTTTGGGATCCGTTGGTTTCCATTCTTTTTCTAGTCCATAAATCTTTGAACTAATAGAACTTGATAGAAAGATCACCAAACAACACAAACACAAGCATACGAATCATGCGATTCCGAATGTTTCTCAAATTCTCAATAACACAACCTTTCTTATTGATTGGTTTTATTAGCATAGGCTATGGTTTGGGAACCGTTGGTTTCCATTCTTTTTTTCGTCCAAAAATCTTTGATGTAATAGAAATTGATAGAAAGATCACCAAACAAAACAAACACAAGCATACGAATCATGCGATTCCGAATGTTTCTCAAATTCTCAATAACACAACCTTTCTTATTCATTGGTTTGATTTGCCTAGGATATGGTTTGGGATCCGTTGGTTTCCATTCTTTTTCTCGTAAACAAATCTTTGAACTAATAGAACTTGATAGAAAGATCACCAAACAACACAAACACAAGCATACGAATCATGCGATTCCGAATGTTTCTCAAATTCTCAATAACACAACCTTTCTTACTGATTGGTTTGATTTGCCTAGGCTATGGTTTGGGAACCGTTGGTTTCCATTCTTTTTCTAGTACATAAATCTTTGAACTAATAGAACTTGATAGAAAGATCACCAAACAACACAAACACAACCATACGAATCATGCGATAACGAATGTTATTAAAATTTTCAATAACACAACCTTTCTTATTGATTGGTTTGATTTGCCTAGGCTATGGTTTTGAAACCGTTGTTTTCCATTATTTTTCTCGCCAAAAAATCTTTGAATCAATAGAACTTGATAGAAAGATCACCAAACAACACAAACACAAGCATACGAATCGTGCGATTCCGAATGTTTCTCAAATTCTCAATAACACAACCTTTCTTATTGATTGGTTTGATTTGCCTAGGATATGGTTTGGGATCCGTTGGTTTCCATTCTTTTTCTCGTAAACAAATCTTTGAACTAATAGAACTTGATAGAAAGATCACCAAACAACACAAACACAAGAATACGAATCATGCGATTCCGAATGTTTCTCAAATTCTCAATAACACAACCTTTCTTATTGATTGGTTTGATTTGCCTAGGCTATGGTTTTGAAACCGTTGGTTTCCATTCTTTTTCTCGTCAAAAAATCTTTGAACCAATAGAACTTGATAGAAAGATCACCAAACAACACAAACACAAGCATACGAATCATGCGATTCCGAATGTTTCTCAAATTCTCAATAACACAACCTTTCTTATTGATTGGTTTGATTTGCCTAGGCTCTGGTTTGGGAACCGTTGGTTTCCATTCTTTTTCTAGTACATAAATCTTTGAACTAATAGATCTTGATAGAAAGATCACCAAACAACACAAACACAAGCATACGAATCGTGCGATTCCGAATGTTTCTCAAATTCTCAATAACACAACCTTTCTTATTGATTGGTTTGATTTGCCTAGGATATGGTTTGGGATCCGTTGGTTTCCATTCTTTTTCTCGTAAACAAATCTTTGAACTAATAGAACTTGATAGAAAGATCACCAAACAACACAAACACAAGCATACGAATCATGCGATTCCGAATGTTTCTCAAATTCTCAATAACACAACCTTTCTTATTGATTGGTTTGATTTGCCTAGGCTATGGTTTTGAAACCGTTGGTTTCCATTCTTTTTCTCGTCAAAAAATCTTTGAACCAATAGAACTTGATAGAAAGATCACCAAACAACACAAACACAAGCATACGAATCATGCGATTCCGAATGTTTCTCAAATTCTCAATAACACAACTTTCTTATTGATTGGTTTGATTTGCCTAGGCTATGGTTTGGGAACCGTTGGTTTCCATTCTTTTTTTCGTCCAAAAATCTTTGAACTAATAAAAATTGATAGAAAGATCACCAAACAAAACAAACACAAGCATACGAATCATGTGATTCCGAATGTTTCTCAAATTCTCAATAACACAACCTTTCTTATTGATTGGTTTGATTTGCCTAGGCTCTGGTTTGGGAACCGTTGGTTTCCATTCTTTTTCTAATCCATAAATCTTTGAACTAATAGAACTTGATAGAAAGATCACCAAACAACACAAACACAAGCGTACGAATCATCCGATTCCGAATGTTTGTCAAATTCTCAATAACACAACCTTTCTTATTGATTGGTTTGATTTGCCTAGGCTATTGTTTGGGAACCGTTGGTTTCCATTCTTTTTCTAGTCCATAAATCTTTGAACTAATAGAACATGATAAAAAGATCACCAAACAACACAAACACAAGCATACGAATCATGCGATTCCAAATATTTCTCAAATTCTCAATAACACAACCTTTCTTATTGATTGGTTTGATTTGCCTAGGCTATGGTTTGGGATCCGTTGGTTTCCATTCTTTTTCTAGTCCATAAATCTTTGAACTAATAGAACTTGATAGAAAGATCACCAAACAACACAAACACAAGCATACGAATCATGCGATTCCGAATGTTTCTCAAATTCTCAATAACACAACCTTTCTTATTGATTGGTTTTATTTGCATAGGCTATGGTTTGGGAACCGTTGGTTTCCATTCTTTTTTTCGTCCAAAAATCTTTGATGTAATAGAAATTGATAGAAAGATCACCAAACAAAACAAACACAAGCATACGAATCATGCGATTCCGAATGTTTCTCAAATTCTCAATAACACAACCTTTCTTATTCATTGGTTTGATTTGCCTAGGATATGGTTTGGGATCCGTTGGTTTCCATTCTTTTTCTCGTAAACAAATCTTTGAACTAATAGAACTTGATAGAAAGATCACCAAACAACACAAACACAAGCATACGAATCATGCGATTCCGAATGTTTCTCAAATTCTCAATAACACAACCTTTCTTACTGATTGGTTTGATTTGCCTAGGCTATGGTTTGGGAACCGTTGGTTTCCATTCTTTTTCTAGTACATAAATCTTTGAACTAATAGAACTTGATAGAAAGATCACCAAACAACACAAACACAACCATACGAATCATGCGATTCCGAATGTTATTAAAATTTTCAATAACACAACCTTTCTTATTGATTGGTTTGATTTGCCTAGGCTATGGTTTTGAAACCGTTGTTTTCCATTATTTTTCTCGCCAAAAAATCTTTGAATCAATAGAACTTGATAGAAAGATCACCAAACAACACAAACACAAGCATACGAATCGTGCGATTCCGAATGTTTCTCAAATTCTCAATAACACAA
The DNA here is from genome assembly GCA_963924305.1 of Polygonum maritimum. Taxonomy (NCBI): domain Eukaryota; kingdom Viridiplantae; phylum Streptophyta; class Magnoliopsida; order Caryophyllales; family Polygonaceae; genus Polygonum; species Polygonum maritimum. The sequence goes on along the minus strand of OZ002734.1, from coordinate 15,236,315 downwards.
CCTTTCTTATTGATTGGTTTGATTTGCCTAGGATATGGTTTGGGATCCGTTGGTTTCCATTCTTTTTCTCGTAAACAAATCTTTGAACTAATAGAACTTGATAGAAAGATCACCAAACAACACAAACACAAGAATACGAATCATGCGATTCCGAATGTTTCTCAAATTCTCAATAACACAACCTTTCTTATTGATTGGTTTGATTTGCATAGGCTATGGTTTTGAAACCGTTGGTTTCCATTCTTTTTCTCGTCAAAAAATCTTTGAACCAATAGAACTTGATAGAAAGATCACCAAACAACACAAACACAAGCATACGAATCATGCGATTCCGAATGTTTCTCAAACTCTGAATAACACAACCTTTCTTATTGATTGGTTCGATTTGGCTAGGATATAGTTTGGGATCCGTTGGTTTCCATTCTTTTTCTCGTAACAAAATCTTTGAACTAATAGAACTTGATATAAAGATCACCAAACAACACAAACACAAGCATACGAATCATGCGATTCCGAATGTTTCTCAAATTCTCAATAACACAACTTTCTTATTGATTGGTTTGATTTGCCTAGGCTATGGTTTGGGAACCGTTGGTTTCCATTCTTTTTTTCGTCCAAAAATCTTTGAACTAATAAAAATTGATAGAAAGATCACCAAACAAAACAAACACAAGCATACGAATCATGCGATTCCGAATGTTTCTCAAATTCTCAATAACACAACATTTCTTATTGATTGGTTTGATTTGCCTAGGCTCTGGTTTGGGAACCGTTGGTTTCCATTCTTTTTCTAATCCATAAATCTTTGAACTAATAGAACTTGATAGAAAGATCACCAAACAACACAAACACAAGCGTACGAATCATGCGATTCCGAATGTTTGTCAAATTCTCAATAACACAACCTTTCTTATTGATTGGTTTGATTTGCCTAGGCTATTGTTTGGGAACCGTTGGTTTCCATTCTTTTTCTAGTCCATAAATCTTTGAACTAATAGAACATGATAAAAAGATCACCAAACAACACAAACACAAGCATACGAATCATGCGATTCCAAATATTTCTCAAATTCTCAATAACACAACCTTTCTTATTGATTGGTTTGATTTGCCTAGGCTATGGTTTGGGATCCGTTGGTTTCCATTCTTTTTCTAGTCCATAAATCTTTGAACTAATAGAACTTGATAGAAAGATCACCAAACAACACAAACACAAGCATACGAATCATGCGATTCCGAATGTTTCTCAAATTCTCAATAACACAACCTTTCTTATTGATTGGTTTTATTTGCATAGGCTATGGTTTGGGAACCGTTGGTTTCCATTCTTTTTTTCGTCCAAAAATCTTTGATGTAATAGAAATTGATAGAAAGATCACCAAACAAAACAAACACAAGCATACGAATCATGCGATTCCGAATGTTTCTCAAATTCTCAATAACACAACCTTTCTTATTCATTGGTTTGATTTGCCTAGGATATGGTTTGGGAACCGTTGGTTTCCATTCTTTTTCTCGTAAACAAATCTTTGAACTAATAGAACTTGATAGAAAGATCACCAAACAACACAAACACAAGCATACGAATCATGCGATTCCGAATGTTTCTCAAATTCTCAATAACACAACCTTTCTTACTGATTGGTTTGATTTGCCTAGGCTATGGTTTGGGAACCGTTGGTTTCCATTTTTTTTCTAGTACATAAATCTTTGAACTAATAGAACTTGATAGAAAGATAACCAACCAACACAAACACAAGCATACGAATCATGCGATTCCGAATGTTATTAAAATTTTCAATAACACAACCATTCTTATTGATTGGTTTGATTTGCCTAGGCTATGGTTTTGAGACCGTTGGTTTCCATTATTTTTCTCGCCAAAAAATCTTTGAACCAATAGAACTTGATAGAAAGATCACCAAACAACACAAACACAAGCATACGAATCATGCGATTCCGAATGTTTCTCAAATTCTCAATAACACAACCTTTCTTATTGATTGGTTTGATTTGCCTAGGCTATGGTTTGGGAACCGTTGGTTTCCATTCTTTTTTTCGTCCAAAAATCTTTGAACTAATAGAAATTGATAGAAAGATCACCAAACAAAACAAACACGAGCATAAGAATCATGCGATTCCGAATGTTTCTCAAATTCTCAATAACACAACCTTTCTTATTGATTGGTTTGATTTGCCTAGACTCTGGTTTGGGAACCGTTGGTTTCCATTCTTTTTCTAATCCATAAATCTTTGAACTAATAGAACTTGATAGAAAGATCACCAAACAACACAAACACAAGCATACGAATCATGCGATTCCGAATGTTTCTCAAACTCTCAATAACACAACCTTTCTTATTGATTGGTTTGATTTGCCTAGGATATGCTTTGGGATCCGTTGGTTTCCATTCTTATTCTCGTAAAAAAACTTTTGAACTAATAGAACTTGATAGAAAGATTACCAAACAACACAAACACAAGCATACGAATGATTCCGAATGTTTCGCAAGCTCTCAATAACACAAACTTTCTTATTGATTGGTTTGATTTGCCTAGGCTATGGTTTGGGAACCGTTGGTTTCAATTCCTTTTCTAGTCCATAAATCTTTGAACTAATAGAACTTGATAGAAAGATCACCAAACAACACAAACACAAGCATACGAATCATGCGATTCCGAATGTTATTAAAATTTTCAATAACACAACCTTTCTTATTGATTGGTTTGATTTGCCTAGGCTATGGTTTTGAAACCCTTGGTTTCCATTCTTTTTCTCGCCAAAAAATCTTTGAACCAATAGAACTTGATAGAAAGATCACCAAACAACACAAACACAAGCATACGAATCATGCGATTCCGAATGTTTCTCAAATTCTCAATAACACAACCTTTCTTATTGATTGGTTTGATTTGCCTAGGCTATGTTTTGGGAACCGTTGGTTTCCATTCTTTTTCTAGTACATAAATCTTTGAACTAATAGAACTTGATAGAAAGATCACCAAACAACACAAACACAAGCATACGAATCGTGCGATTCCGAATGTTTCTCAAATTCTCAATAACACAACCTTTCTTATTGATTGGTTTGATTTGCCTAGGATATGGTTTGGGATCCGTTGGTTTCCATTCTTTTTCTCGTAAACAAATCTTTGAACTAATAGAACTTGATAGAAAGATCACCAAACAACACAAACACAAGCATACGAATCATGCGATTCCGAATGTTTCTCAAATTCTCAATAACACAACCTTTCTTATTGATCGGTTTGATTTGCCTAGGCTATGGTTTTGAAACCGGTTGTTTCCATTCTTTTTCTCGTCAAAAAATCTTTGAACCAATAGAACTTGATAGAAAGATCACCAAACAACACAAACACAAGCATACGAATCATGCGATTCCGAATGTTTCTCAAATTCTCAATAACACAACTTTCTTATTGATTGGTTTGATTTGCCTAGGCTATGGTTTGGGAACCGTTGGTTTCCATTCTTTTTTTCGTCCAAAAATCTTTGAACTAATAAAAATTGATAGAAAGATCACCAAACAAAACAAACACAAGCATACGAATCATGCGATTCCGAATGTTTCTCAAATTCTCAATAACACAACCTTTCTTATTGATTGGTTTGATTTGCCTAGGCTCTGGTTTGGGAACCGTTGGTTTCCATTCTTTTTCTAGTACATAAATCTTTGAACTAATAGAACTTGATAGAAAGATCACCAAACAACACAAACACAAGCATACGAATCGTGCGATTCCGAATATTTCTCAAATTCTCAATAACACAACCTTTCTTATTGATTGGTTTGATTTGCCTAGGATATGGTTTGGGATCCGTTGGTTTCCATTCTTTTTCTCGTAAACAAATCTTTGAACTAATAGAACTTGATAGAAAGATCACCAAACAACACAAACACAAGCATACGAATCATGCGATTCCGAATGTTTCTCAAATTCTCAATAACACAACCTTTCTTATTGATTGGTTTGATTTGCCTAGGCTATGGTTTTGAAACCGTTGGTTTCCATTCTTTTTCTCGTCAAAAAATCTTTGAACCAATAGAACTTGATAGAAAGATCACCAAACAACACAAACACAAGCATACGAATCATGCGATTCCGAATGTTTCTCAAATTCTCAATAACACAACTTTCTTATTGATTGGTTTGATTTGCCTAGGCTATGGTTTGGGAACCGTTGGTTTCCATTCTTTTTTTCGTCCAAAAATCTTTGAACTAATAAAAATTGATAGAAAGATCACCAAACAAAACAAACACAAGCATACGAATCATGCGATTCCGAATGTTTCTCAAATTCTCAATAACACAACATTTCTTATTGATTGGTTTGATTTGCCTAGGCTCTAGTTTGGGAACCGTTGGTTTCCATTCTTTTTCTAATCCATAAATCTTTGAACTAATAGAACTTGATAGAAAGATCACCAAACAACACAAACACAAGCGTACGAATCATGCGATTCCGAATGTTTGTCAAATTCTCAATAACACAACCTTTCTTATTGATTGGTTTGATTTGCCTAGGCTATTGTTTGGGAACCGTTGGTTTCCATTCTTTTTCTAGTCCATAAATCTTTGAACTAATAGAACATGATAAAAAGATCACCAAACAACACAAACACAAGCATACGAATCATGCGATTCCAAATATTTCTCAAATTCTCAATAACACAACCTTTCTTATTGATTGGTTTGATTTGCCTGGGCTATGGTTTGGGATCCGTTGGTTTCCATTCTTTTTCTAGTCCATAAATCTTTGAACTAATAGAACTTGATAGAAAGATCACCAAACAACACAAACACAAGCATACGAATCATGCGATTCCGAATGTTTCTCAAATTCTCAGTAACACAACCTTTCTTATTGATTGGTTTTATTTGCATAGGCTATGGTTTGGGAACCGTTGGTTTCCATTCTTTTTTTCGTCCAAAAATCTTTGATGTAATAGAAATTGATAGAAAGATCACCAAACAAAACAAACACAAGCATACGAATCATGCGATTCCGAATGTTTCTCAAATTCTCAATAACACAACCTTTCTTATTCATTGGTTTGATTTGCCTAGGATATGGTTTGGGAACCGTTGGTTTCCATTCTTTTTCTCGTAAACAAATCTTTGAACTAATAGAACTTGATAGAAAGATCACCAAACAACACAAACACAAGCATACGAATCATGCGATTCCGAATGTTTCTCAAATTCTCAATAACACAACCTTTCTTACTGATTGGTTTGATTTGCCTAGGCTATGGTTTGGGAACCGTTGGTTTCCATTCTTTTTCTAGTACATAAATCTTTGAACTAATAGAACTTGATAGAAAGATAACCAACCAACACAAACACAAGCATACGAATCATGCGATTCCGAATGTTATTAAAATTTTCAATAACACAACCTTTCTTATTGATTGGTTTGATTTGCCTAGGCTATGGTTTTGAGACCGTTGGTTTCCATTATTTTTCTCGCCAAAAAATCTTTGAACCAATAGAACTTGATAGAAAGATCACCAAACAACACAAACACAAGCATACGAATCATGCGATTCCGAATGTTTCTCAAATTCTCAATAACACAACCTTTCTTATTGATTGGTTTGATTTGCCTAGGCTATGGTTTGGGAACCGTTGGTTTCCATTCTTTTTTTCGTCCAAAAATCTTTGAACTAATAGAAATTGATAGAAAGATCACCAAACAAAACAAACACGAGCATAAGAATCATGCGATTCCGAATGTTTCTCAAATTCTCAATAACACAACCTTTCTTATTGATTGGTTTGATTTGCCTAGACTCTGGTTTGGGAACCGTTGGTTTCCATTCTTTTTCTAATCCATAAATCTTTGAACTAATAGAACTTGATAGAAAGATCACCAAACAACACAAACACAAGCATACGAATCATGCGATTCCGAATGTTTCTCAAACTCTCAATAACACAACCTTTCTTATTGATTGGTTTGATTTGCCTAGGATATGCTTTGGGATCCGTTGGTTTCCATTCTTATTCTCGTAAAAAAACTTTTGAACTAATAGAACTTGATAGAAAGATTACCAAACAACACAAACACAAGCATACGAATGATTCCGAATGTTTCGCAAGCTCTCAATAACACAAACTTTCTTATTGATTGGTTTGATTTGCCTAGGCTATGGTTTGGGAACCGTTGGTTTCAATTCCTTTTCTAGTCCATAAATCTTTGAACTAATAGAACTTGATAGAAAGATCACCAAACAACACAAACACAAGCATACGAATCATGCGATTCCGAATGTTATTAAAATTTTCAATAACACAACCTTTCTTATTGATTGGTTTGATTTGCCTAGGCTATGGTTTTGAAACCCTTGGTTTCCATTCTTTTTCTCGCCAAAAAATCTTTGAACCAATAGAACTTGATAGAAAGATCACCAAACAACACAAACACAAGCATACGAATCATGCGATTCCGAATGTTTCTCAAATTCTCAATAACACAACCTTTCTTATTGATTGGTTTGATTTGCCTAGGCTATGTTTTGGGAACCGTTGGTTTCCATTCTTTTTCTAGTACATAAATCTTTGAACTAATAGAACTTGATAGAAAGATCACCAAACAACACAAACACAAGCATACGAATCGTGCGATTCCGAATGTTTCTCAAATTCTCAATAACACAACCTTTCTTATTGATTGGTTTGATTTGCCTAGGATATGGTTTGGGATCCGTTGGTTTCCATTCTTTTTCTCGTAAACAAATCTTTGAACTAATAGAACTTGATAGAAAGATCACCAAACAACACAAACACAAGCATACGAATCATGCGATTCCGAATGTTTCTCAAATTCTCAATAACACAACCTTTCTTATTGATCGGTTTGATTTGCCTAGGCTATGGTTTTGAAACCGGTTGTTTCCATTCTTTTTCTCGTCAAAAAATCTTTGAACCAATAGAACTTGATAGAAAGATCACCAAACAACACAAACACAAGCATACGAATCATGCGATTCCGAATGTTTCTCAAATTCTCAATAACACAACTTTCTTATTGATTGGTTTGATTTGCCTAGGCTATGGTTTGGGAACCGTTGGTTTCCATTCTTTTTTTCGTCCAAAAATCTTTGAACTTATAAAAATTGATAGAAAGATCACCAAACAAAACAAACACAAGCATACGAATCATGCGATTCCGAATGTTTCTCAAATTCTCAATAACACAACCTTTCTTATTGATTGGTTTGATTTGCCTAGGCTCTGGTTTGGGAACCGTTGGTTTCCATTCTTTTTCTAGTACATAAATCTTTGAACTAATAGAACTTGATAGAAAGATCACCAAACAACACAAACACAAGCATACGAATCGTGCGATTCCGAATATTTCTCAAATTCTCAATAACACAACCTTTCTTATTGATTGGTTTGATTTGCCTAGGATATGGTTTGGGATCCGTTGGTTTCCATTCTTTTTCTCGTAAACAAATCTTTGAACTAATAGAACTTGATAGAAAGATCACCAAACAACACAAACACAAGCATACGAATCATGCGATTCCGAATGTTTCTCAAATTCTCAATAACACAACCTTTCTTATTGATTGGTTTGATTTGCCTAGGCTATGGTTTTGAAACCGTTGGTTTCCATTCTTTTTCTCGTCAAAAAATCTTTGAACCAATAGAACTTGATAGAAAGATCACCAAACAACACAAACACAAGCATACGAATCATGCGATTCCGAATGTTTCTCAAATTCTCAATAACACAACTTTCTTATTGATTGGTTTGATTTGCCTAGGCTATGGTTTGGGAACCGTTGGTTTCCATTCTTTTTTTCGTCCAAAAATCTTTGAACTAATAAAAATTGATAGAAAGATCACCAAACAAAACAAACACAAGCATACGAATCATGCGATTCCGAATGTTTCTCAAATTCTCAATAACACAACATTTCTTATTGATTGGTTTGATTTGCCTAGGCTCTGGTTTGGGAACCGTTGGTTTCCATTCTTTTTCTAATCCATAAATCTTTGAACTAATAGAACTTGATAGAAAGATCACCAAACAACACAAACACAAGCGTACGAATCATGCGATTCCGAATGTTTGTCAAATTCTCAATAACACAACCTTTCTTATTGATTGGTTTGATTTGCCTAGGCTATTGTTTGGGAACCGTTGGTTTCCATTCTTTTTCTAGTCCATAAATCTTTGAACTAATAGAACATGATAAAAAGATCACCAAACAACACAAACACAAGCATACGAATCATGCGATTCCAAATATTTCTCAAATTCTCAATAACACAACCTTTCTTATTGATTGGTTTGATTTGCCTGGGCTATGGTTTGGGATCCGTTGGTTTCCATTCTTTTTCTAGTCCATAAATCTTTGAACTAATAGAACTTGATAGAAAGATCACCAAACAACACAAACACAAGCATACGAATCATGCGATTCCGAATGTTTCTCAAATTCTCAGTAACACAACCTTTCTTATTGATTGGTTTTATTTGCATAGGCTATGGTTTGGGAACCGTTGGTTTCCATTCTTTTTTTCGTCCAAAAATCTTTGATGTAATAGAAATTGATAGAAAGATCACCAAACAAAACAAACACAAGCATACGAATCATGCGATTCCGAATGTTTCTCAAATTCTCAATAACACAACCTTTCTTATTCATTGGTTTGATTTGCCTAGGATATGGTTTGGGATCCGTTGGTTTCCATTCTTTTTCTCATAAACAAATCTTTGAACTAATAGAACTTGATAGAAAGATCACCAAACAACACAAACACAAGCATACGAATCATGCGATTCCGAATGTTTCTCAAATTCTCAATAACACAACCTTTCTTACTGATTGGTTTGATTTGCCTAGGCTATGGTTTGGGAACCGTTGGTTTCCATTCTTTTTCTAGTACATAAATCTTTGAACTAATAGAACTTGATAGAAAGATAACCAAACAACACAAACACAAGCATACGAATCATGCGATTCCGAATGTTATTAAAATTTTCAATAACACAACCTTTCTTATTGATTGGTTTGATTTGCCTAGGCTATGGTTTTGAAACCGTTGGTTTCCATTATTTTTCTCGCCAAAAAATCTTTGAACCAATAGAACTTGATAGAAAGATCACCAAACAACACAAACACAAGCATACGAATCATGCGATTCCGAATGTTTCTCAAATTCTCAATAACACAACCTTTCTTATTGATTGGTTTGATTTGCCTAGGCTATGGTTTGGGAACCGTTGGTTTCCATCCTTTTTTTCGTCCAAAAATCTTTGAACTAATAGAAATTGATAGAAAGATCACCAAACAAAACAAACACGAGCATAAGAATCATGCGATTCCGAATGTTTCTCAAATTCTCAATAACACAACCTTTCTTATTGATTGGTTTGATTTGCCTAGACTCTGGTTTGGGAACCGTTGGTTTCCATTCTTTTTCTAATCCATAAATCTTTGAACTAATAGAACTTGATAGAAAGATCACCAAACAACACAAACACAAGCATACGAATCATGCGATTCCGAATGTTTCTCAAACTCTCAATAACACAACCTTTCTTATTGATTGGTTCGATTTGGCTAGGATATGGTTTGGGATCCGTTGGTTTCCATTCTTTTTCTCGTAACAAAATCTTTGAACTAATAGAACTTGATATAAAGATCACCAAACAACACAAACACAAGCATACGAATAATGCGATTCCGAATGTTTCTCAAACTCTCAATAACACAACCTTTCTTATTGATTGGTTTGATTTGCCTAGGATATGCTTTGGGATCCGTTGGTTTCCATTCTTTTTCTCGTAAAAAAACTTTTGAACTAATAGAACTTGATAGAAAGATTACCAAACAACACAAACACAAGCATACGAATGATTCCGAATGTTTCTCAAGCTCTCAATAACATAAACTTTCTTATTGATTGGTTTGATTTGCCTAGGCTATGGTTTGGGAACCGTTGGTTTCCATTCCTTTTCTAGTCCATAAATCTTTGAACTAATAGAACTTGATAGAAAGATCACCAAACAACACAAACACAAGCATACGAATCATGCGATTCCAAATGTTTCTCAAATTCTCAATAACACAACCTTTCTTATTGATTGGTTTGATTTGCCTAGGCTATGGTTTGGGAACCGTTGGTTTCCATTCTTTTTCTCGTAAACAAATCTTTGAACTAATAGAACTTGATAAAAAGATCACCAAACTAAACAAACACAAGCATACGAATCATGCGATTCCGAATGTTTCTCAAATTCTCAATAACACAACCTTTCATATTGATTGGTTTGATTTGCCTAGGCTATGGTTTGGGAACCGTTGGTTTCCATTCTTTTTCTAGTACATAAATCTTTGAACTAATAGAACCTGATAGAAAGATCACCAAACAACACAAACACAAGCATACGAATCATGCGATTCCGAATGTTTCTCAAATTCTCAATAACACAACCTTTTTTATTGATTGGTTTGATTTGCCTAGGCTATGGTTTTGAAACCGTTGGTTCCATTCTTTTTCTCGTCAAAAAATCTTTGAACCAATAGAACTTGATAGAAAGATCACCAAACAACACAAACACAAGGATACGAATCATGCGATTCCGAATGTTTCTCAAATTCTCAATAACACAACCTTTCTTATTGATTGGTTTGATTTGCCTAGGCTATGGTTTGGGAACCGTTGGTTTCCATTCTTTTTTTCGTCCAAAAATCTTTGAACTAATAGAAATTGATAGAAAGATCACCAAACAAAACAAACACAAGCATACGAATCATGCGATTCCGAATGTTTCTCAAATTCTCAATAACACAACCTTTCTTATTGATTGGTTTGATTTGCCTAGGCTCTGGTTTGGGAACCGTTGGTTTCCATTCTTTTTCTAATCCATAAATCTTTGAACTAATAGAACTTCATAGAAAGATCACCAAACAACACAAACACAAGCATACGAATCATGCGATTCCAAATGTTTCTCAAATTCTCAATAACACAACCTTTCTTATTGATTGGTTTGATTTGCCTAGGCTATGGTTTGGGATCCGTTGGTTTCCATTCTTTTTCTCGTAAAAAAATTTTTGAACTAATAGAACTTGATAGAAAGATTACCAAACAACACAAACACAAGCATACGATTCATGCGATTCCAAATGTTTCTCAAATTCTCAATAACACAACCTTTCTTATTGATTGGTTTGATTTGCCTAGGCTATGGTTTGGGAACCGTTGGTTTCCATTCTTTTTCTAGTCCCTAAATCTTTGAACTAATAGAACTTGATAGAAAGATCACCAAACAACACAAACACAAGCATACAAATCATGCGATTCCGAATGTTTCTCAAATTCTCAATAACACAACCTTTCTTATTGATTGGTTTGATTTGCATAGGCTATGGTTGGGAACCGTTGGTTTCCATTCTTTTTTTCGTCCAAAAATCTTTGATTTAATAGAAATTGATAGAAAGATCACCAAACAAAACAAACACAAGCATACGAATCATGCGATTCCGAATGTTTCTCAAATTCTCAATAACACAACCTTTCTTATTCATTGGTTTGATTTGCCTAGGATATGGTTTGGGATCCGTTGGTTTCCATTCTTTTTCTCGTAAACAAATCTTTGAACTAATAGAACTTGATAGAAAGATCACCAAACTACACAAACACAAGCATACGAATCATGCGATTCCGAATGTTTCTCAAATTCTCAATAACACAACCTTTCATATTGATTGGTTTGATTTGCCTAGGCTATGGTTTGGGAACCGTTGGTTTCCATTCTTTTTCTAGTCCATAAATCTTTGAACTAATAGAAATTGATAGAAAGATCACCAAACAAAACAAACACGAGCATAAGAATCATGCGATTCCGAATGTTTCTCAAATTCTCAATAACACAACCTTTCTTACTGATTGGTTTGATTTGCCTAGGCTATGGTTTGGGAACCGTTGGTTTCCATTCTTTTTCTAGTACATAAATCTTTGAACTAATAGAACTTGATAGAAAGATCACCAAACAACACAAACACAAGCATACGAATCATGCGATTCCGAATGTTTCTCAAATTCTCAGTAACACAACCTTTCTTATTGATTGGTTTTATTTGCATAGGCTATGGTTTGGGAACCGTTGGTTTCCATTCTTTTTTTCGTCCAAAAATCTTTGATGTAATAGAAATTGATAGAAAGATCACCAAACAAAACAAACACAAGCATAAGAATCATGCGATTCCGAATGTTTCTCAAATTCTCAATAACACAACCTTTCTTATTGATTGGTTTGATTTGCCTAGACTCTGGTTTGGGAACCGTTGGTTTCCATTCTTTTTCTAATCCATAAATCTTTGAACTAATAGAACTTGATAGAAAGATCACCAAACAATACAAACACAAGCATACGAATCATGCGATTCCGAATGTTTCTCAAACTCTCAATAACACAACCTTTCTTATTGATTGGTTTGATTTGCCTAGGATATGCTTTGGGATCCGTTGGTTTCCATTCTTTTTCTCGTAAAAAAACTTTTGAACTAATAGAACTTGATAGAAAGATTACCAAACAACACAAACACAAGCATACGAATGATTCCGAATGTTTCTCAAGCTCTCAATAACACAAACTTTCTTATTGATTGGTTTGATTTGCCTAGGCTATGGTTTGGGAACCGTTGGTTTCAATTCCTTTTCTAGTCCATAAATCTTTGAACTAATAGAACTTGATAGAAAGATCACCAAACAACACAAACACAAGCATACGAATCATGCGATTCCGAATGTTATTAAAATTTTCAATAACACAACCTTTCTTATTGATTGGTTTGATTTGCCTAGGCTATGGTTTTGAAACCCTTGGTTTCCATTCTTTTTCTCGCCAAAAAATCTTTGAACCAATAGAACTTGATAAAAAGATCACCAAACAACACAAACACAAGCATACGAATCATGCGATTCCGAATGTTTCTCAAATTCTCAATAACACAACCTTTCTTATTGATTGGTTTGATTTGCCTAGGCTATGTTTTGGGAACCGTTGGTTTCCATTCTTTTTCTAGTACATAAATCTTTGAACTAATAGAACTTGATAGAAAGATCACCAAACAACACAAACACAAGCATACGAATCGTGCGATTCCGAATGTTTCTCAAATTCTCAATAACACAACCTTTCTTATTGATTGGTTTGATTTGCCTAGGATATGGTTTGGGATCCGTTGGTTTCCATTCTTTTTCTCGTAAACAAATCTTTGAACTAATAGAACTTGATAGAAAGATCACCAAACAACACAAACACAAGCATACGAATCATGCGATTCCGAATGTTTCTCCAATTCTCAATAACACAACCTTTCTTATTGATCGGTTTGATTTGCCTAGGCTATGGTTTTGAAACCGTTGGTTTCCATTCTTTTTCTCGTCAAAAAATCTTTGAACCAATACAACTTGATAGAAAGATCACCAAACAACACAAACACAAGCATACGAATCATGCGATTCCGAATGTTTCTCAAATTCTCAATAACACAACTTTCTTATTGATTGGTTTGATTTGCCTAGGCTATGGTTTGGGAACCGTTGGTTTCCATTCTTTTTTTCGTCCAAAAATCTTTGAACTAATAAAAATTGATAGAAAGATCACCAAACAAAACAAACACAAGCATACGAATCATGCGATTCCGAATGTTTCTCAAATTCTCAATAACACAACCTTTCTTATTGATTGGTTTGATTTGCCTAGGCTCTGGTTTGGGAACCGTTGGTTTCCATTCTTTTTCTAGTACATAAATCTTTGAACTAATAGAACTTGATAGAAAGATCACCAAACAACACAAACACAAGCATACGAATCATGCGATTCCGAATGTTTCTCAAATTCTCAATAACACAACCTTTCTTATTGATTGGTTTGATTTGCATAGGCTATGGTTGGGAACCGTTGGTTTCCATTCTTTTTTTCGTCCAAAAATCTTTGATTTAATAGAAATTGATAGAAAGATCACCAAACAAAACAAACACAAGCATACGAATCATGCGATTCCGAATGTTTCTCAAATTCTCAATAACACAACCTTTCTTATTCATTGGTTTGATTTGCCTAGGATATGGTTTGGGATCCGTTGGTTTCCATTCTTTTTCTCGTAAACAAATCTTTGAACTAATAGAACTTGATAGAAAGATCACCAAACTACACAAACACAAGCATACGAATCATGCGATTCCGAATGTTTCTCAAATTCTCAATAACACAACCTTTCATATTGATTGGTTTGATTTGCCTAGGCTATGGTTTGGGAACCGTTGGTTTCCATTCTTTTTCTAGTCCATAAATCTTTGAACTAATAGAAATTGATAGAAAGATCACCAAACAAAACAAACACGAGCATAAGAATCATGCGATTCCGAATGTTTCTCAAATTCTCAATAACACAACCTTTCTTACTGATTGGTTTGATTTGCCTAGGCTATGGTTTGGGAACCGTTGGTTTCCATTCTTTTTCTAGTACATAAATCTTTGAACTAATAGAACTTGATAGAAAGATCACCAAACAACACAAACACAAGCATACGAATCATGCGATTCCGAATGTTTCTCAAATTCTCAGTAACACAACCTTTCTTATTGATTGGTTTTATTTGCATAGGCTATGGTTTGGGAACCGTTGGTTTCCATTCTTTTTTTCGTCCAAAAATCTTTGATGTAATAGAAATTGATAGAAAGATCACCAAACAAAACAAACACAAGCATAAGAATCATGCGATTCCGAATGTTTCTCAAATTCTCAATAACACAACCTTTCTTATTGATTGGTTTGATTTGCCTAGACTCTGGTTTGGGAACCGTTGGTTTCCATTCTTTTTCTAATCCATAAATCTTTGAACTAATAGAACTTGATAGAAAGATCACCAAACAATACAAACACAAGCATACGAATCATGCGATTCCGAATGTTTCTCAAACTCTCAATAACACAACCTTTCTTATTGATTGGTTTGATTTGCCTAGGATATGCTTTGGGATCCGTTGGTTTCCATTCTTTTTCTCGTAAAAAAACTTTTGAACTAATAGAACTTGATAGAAAGATTACCAAACAACACAAACACAAGCATACGAATGATTCCGAATGTTTCTCAAGCTCTCAATAACACAAACTTTCTTATTGATTGGTTTGATTTGCCTAGGCTATGGTTTGGGAACCGTTGGTTTCAATTCCTTTTCTAGTCCATAAATCTTTGAACTAATAGAACTTGATAGAAAGATCACCAAACAACACAAACACAAGCATACGAATCATGCGATTCCGAATGTTATTAAAATTTTCAATAACACAACCTTTCTTATTGATTGGTTTGATTTGCCTAGGCTATGGTTTTGAAACCCTTGGTTTCCATTCTTTTTCTCGCCAAAAAATCTTTGAACCAATAGAACTTGATAAAAAGATCACCAAACAACACAAACACAAGCATACGAATCATGCGATTCCGAATGTTTCTCAAATTCTCAATAACACAACCTTTCTTATTGATTGGTTTGATTTGCCTAGGCTATGTTTTGGGAACCGTTGGTTTCCATTCTTTTTCTAGTACATAAATCTTTGAACTAATAGAACTTGATAGAAAGATCACCAAACAACACAAACACAAGCATACGAATCGTGCGATTCCGAATGTTTCTCAAATTCTCAATAACACAACCTTTCTTATTGATTGGTTTGATTTGCCTAGGATATGGTTTGGGATCCGTTGGTTTCCATTCTTTTTCTCGTAAACAAATCTTTGAACTAATAGAACTTGATAGAAAGATCACCAAACAACACAAACACAAGCATACGAATCATGCGATTCCGAATGTTTCTCCAATTCTCAATAACACAACCTTTCTTATTGATCGGTTTGATTTGCCTAGGCTATGGTTTTGAAACCGTTGGTTTCCATTCTTTTTCTCGTCAAAAAATCTTTGAACCAATACAACTTGATAGAAAGATCACCAAACAACACAAACACAAGCATACGAATCATGCGATTCCGAATGTTTCTCAAATTCTCAATAACACAACTTTCTTATTGATTGGTTTGATTTGCCTAGGCTATGGTTTGGGAACCGTTGGTTTCCATTCTTTTTTTCGTCCAAAAATCTTTGAACTAATAAAAATTGATAGAAAGATCACCAAACAAAACAAACACAAGCATACGAATCATGCGATTCCGAATGTTTCTCAAATTCTCAATAACACAACCTTTCTTATTGATTGGTTTGATTTGCCTAGGCTCTGGTTTGGGAACCGTTGGTTTCCATTCTTTTTCTAGTACATAAATCTTTGAACTAATAGAACTTGATAGAAAGATCACCAAACAACACAAACACAAGCATACGAATCGTGCGATTCCGAATATTTCTCAAATTCTCAATAACACAACCTTTCTTATTGATTGGTTTGATTTGCCTAGGATATGGTTTGGGATCCGTTGGTTTCCATTCTTTTTCTCGTAAACAAATCTTTGAACTAATAGAACTTGATAGAAAGATCACCAAACAACACAAACACAAGCATACGAATCATGCGATTCCGAATGTTTCTCAAATTCTCAATAACACAACCTTTCTTATTGATTGGTTTGATTTGCCTAGGCTATGGTTTTGAAACCGTTGGTTTCCATTCTTTTTCTCGTCAAAAAATCTTTGAACCAATAGAACTTGATAGAAAGATCACCAAACAACACAAACACAAGCATACGAATCATGCGATTCCGAATGTTTCTCAAATTCTCAATAACACAACTTTCTTATTGATTGGTTTGATTTGCCTAGGCTATGGTTTGGGAACCGTTGGTTTCCATTCTTTTTTTCGTCCAAAAATCTTTGAACTAATAAAAATTGATAGAAAGATCACCAAACAAAACAAACACAAGCATACGAATCATGCGATTCCGAATGTTTCTCAAATTCTCAATAACACAACATTTCTTATTGATTGGTTTGATTTGCCTAGGCTCTGGTTTGGGAACCGTTGGTTTCCATTCTTTTTCTAATCCATAAATCTTTGAACTAATAGAACTTGATAGAAAGATCACCAAACAACACAAACACAAGCGTACGAATCATGCGATTCCGAATGTTTGTCAAATTCTCAATAACACAACCTTTCTTATTGATTGGTTTGATTTGCCTAGGCTATTGTTTGGGAACCGTTGGTTTCCATTCTTTTTCTAGTCCATAAATCTTTGAACTAATAGAACATGATAAAAAGATCACCAAACAACACAAACACAAGCATACGAATCATGCGATTCCAAATATTTCTCAAATTCTCAATAACACAACCTTTCTTATTGATTGGTTTGATTTGCCTGGGCTATGGTTTGGGATCCGTTGGTTTCCATTCTTTTTCTAGTCCATAAATCTTTGAACTAATAGAACTTGATAGAAAGATCACCAAACAACACAAACACAAGCATACGAATCATGCGATTCCGAATGTTTCTCAAATTCTCAGTAACACAACCTTTCTTATTGATTGGTTTTATTTGCATAGGCTATGGTTTGGGAACCGTTGGTTTCCATTCTTTTTTTCGTCCAAAAATCTTTGATGTAATAGAAATTGATAGAAAGATCACCAAACAAAACAAACACAAGCATACGAATCATGCGATTCCGAATGTTTCTCAAATTCTCAATAACACAACCTTTCTTATTCATTGGTTTGATTTGCCTAGGATATGGTTTGGGATCCGTTGGTTTCCATTCTTTT
The DNA here is from genome assembly GCA_963924305.1 of Polygonum maritimum. NCBI lineage: Eukaryota > Viridiplantae > Streptophyta > Magnoliopsida > Caryophyllales > Polygonaceae > Polygonum > Polygonum maritimum. Next base: position 15,218,547 of record OZ002734.1, on the reverse strand, counting down.
TCTCGTAAACAAATCTTTGAACTAATAGAACTTGATAGAAAGATCACCAAACAACACAAACACAAGCATACGAATCATGCGATTCCGAATGTTTCTCAAATTCTCAATAACACAACCTTTCTTACTGATTGGTTTGATTTGCCTAGGCTATGGTTTGGGAACCGTTGGTTTCCATTCTTTTTCTAGTACATAAATCTTTGAACTAATAGAACTTGATAGAAAGATCACCAAACAACACAAACACAAGCATACGAATCATGCGATTCCGAATGTTATTAAAATTTTCAATAACACAACCTTTCTTATTGATTGGTTTGATTTGCCTAGGCTATGGTTTTGAAACCGTTGGTTTCCATTATTTTTCTCGCCAAAAAATCTTTGAACCAATAGAACTTGATAGAAAGATCACCAAACAACACAAACACAAGCATACGAATCATGCGATTCCGAATGTTTCTCAAATTCTCAATAACACAACCTTTCTTATTGATTGGTTTGATTTGCCTAGGCTATGGTTTGGGAACCGTTGGTTTCCATTCTTTTTTTCGTCCAAAAATCTTTGAACTAATAGAAATTGATAGAAAGATCACCAAACAAAACAAACACGAGCATAAGAATCATGCGATTCCGAATGTTTCTCAAATTCTCAATAACACAACCTTTCTTATTGATTGGTTTGATTTGCCTAGACTCTGGTTTGGGAACCGTTGGTTTCCATTCTTTTTCTAATCCATAAATCTTTGAACTAATAGAACTTGATAGAAAGATCACCAAACAACACAAACACAAGCATACGAATCATGCGATTCCGAATGTTTCTCAAACTCTCAATAACACAACCTTTCTTATTGATTGGTTCGATTTGGCTAGGATATGGTTTGGGATCCGTTGGTTTCCATTCTTTTTCTCGTAACAAAATCTTTGAACTAATAGAACTTGATATAAAGATCACCAAACAACACAAACACAAGCATACGAATAATGCGATTCCGAATGTTTCTCAAACTCTCAATAACACAACCTTTCTTATTGATTGGTTTGATTTGCCTAGGATATGCTTTGGGATCCGTTGGTTTCCATTCTTTTTCTCGTAAAAAAACTTTTGAACTAATAGAACTTGATAGAAAGATTACCAAACAACACAAACACAAGCATACGAATGATTCCGAATGTTTCTCAAGCTCTCAATAACATAAACTTTCTTATTGATTGGTTTGATTTGCCTAGGCTATGGTTTGGGAACCGTTGGTTTCCATTCCTTTTCTAGTCCATAAATCTTTGAACTAATAGAACTTGATAGAAAGATCACCAAACAACACAAACACAAGCATACGAATCATGCGATTCCAAATGTTTCTCAAATTCTCAATAACACAACCTTTCTTATTGATTGGTTTGATTTGCCTAGGCTATGGTTTGGGAACCGTTGGTTTCCATTCTTTTTCTCGTAAACAAATCTTTGAACTAATAGAACTTGATAGAAAGATCACCAAACTACACAAACACAAGCATACGAATCATGCGATTCCGAATGTTTCTCAAATTCTCAATAACACAACCTTTCATATTGATTGGTTTGATTTGCCTAGGCTATGGTTTGGGAACCGTTGGTTTCCATTCTTTTTCTAGTACATAAATCTTTGAACTAATAGAACCTGATAGAAAGATCACCAAACAACACAAACACAAGCATACGAATCATGCGATTCCGAATGTTTCTCAAATTCTCAATAACACAACCTTTTTTATTGATTTGTTTGATTTGCCTAGGCTATGGTTTTGAAACCGTTGGTTCCATTCTTTTTCTCGTCAAAAAATCTTTGAACCAATAGAACTTGATAGAAAGATCACCAAACAACACAAACACAAGGATACGAATCATGCGATTCCGAATGTTTCTCAAATTCTCAATAACACAACCTTTCTTATTGATTGGTTTGATTTGCCTAGGCTATGGTTTGGGAACCGTTGGTTTCCATTCTTTTTTTCGTCCAAAAATCTTTGAACTAATAGAAATTGATAGAAAGATCACCAAACAAAACAAACACAAGCATACGAATCATGCGATTCCGAATGTTTCTCAAATTCTCAATAACACAACCTTTCTTATTGATTGGTTTGATTTGCCTAGGCTCTGGTTTGGGAACCGTTGGTTTCCATTCTTTTTCTAATCCATAAATCTTTGAACTAATAGAACTTCATAGAAAGATCACCAAACAACACAAACACAAGCATACGAATCATGCGATTCCAAATGTTTCTCAAATTCTCAATAACACAACCTTTCTTATTGATTGGTTTGATTTGCCTAGGCTATGGTTTGGGATCCGTTGGTTTCCATTCTTTTTCTCGTAAAAAAATTTTTGAACTAATAGAACTTGATAGAAAGATTACCAAACAACACAAACACAAGCATACGATTCATGCGATTCCAAATGTTTCTCAAATTCTCAATAACACAACCTTTCTTATTGATTGGTTTGATTTGCCTAGGCTATAGTTTGGGAACCGTTGGTTTCCATTCTTTTTCTAGTCCCTAAATCTTTGAACTAATAGAACTTGATAGAAAGATCACCAAACAACACAAACACAAGCATACGAATCATGCGATTCCGAATGTTTCTCAAATTCTCAATAACACAACCTTTCTTATTGATTGGTTTGATTTGCATAGGCTATGGTTGGGAACCGTTGGTTTCCATTCTTTTTTTCATCCAAAAATCTTTGATTTAATAGAAATTGATAGAAAGATCACCAAACAAAACAAACACAAGCATACGAATCATGCGATTCCGAATGTTTCTCAAATTCTCAATAACACAACCTTTCTTATTCATTGGTTTGATTTGCCTAGGATATGGTTTGGGATCCGTTGGTTTCCATTCTTTTTCTCGTAAACAAATCTTTGAACTAATAGAACTTGATAGAAAGATCACCAAACTACACAAACACAAGCATACGAATCATGCGATTCCGAATGTTTCTCAAATTCTCAATAACACAACCTTTCATATTGATTGGTTTGATTTGCCTAGGCTATGGTTTGGGAACCGTTGGTTTCCATTCTTTTTCTAGTCCATAAATCTTTGAACTAATAGAACTTGATAGAAAGATCACCAAACAACACAAACACAAGCATACGAATCATGCGATTCCAAATGTTTCTCAAATTCTCAATAACACAACCTTTCTTATTGATTGGTTTGATTTGCCTAGGCTATGGTTTGGGAACCGTTGGTTTCCATTCTTTTTCTCGTAAACAAATCTTTGAACTAATAGAACTTGATAGAAAGATCACCAAACTACACAAACACAAGCATACGAATCATGCGATTCCGAATGTTTCTCAAATTCTCAATAACACAACCTTTCATATTGATTGGTTTGATTTGCCTAGGCTATGGTTTGGGAACCGTTGGTTTCCATTCTTTTTCTAGTACATAAATCTTTGAACTAATAGAACCTGATAGAAAGATCACCAAACAACACAAACACAAGCATACGAATCATGCGATTCCGAATGTTTCTCAAATTCTCAATAACACAACCTTTTTTATTGATTGGTTTGATTTGCCTAGGCTATGGTTTTGAAACCGTTGGTTCCATTCTTTTTCTCGTCAAAAAATCTTTGAACCAATAGAACTTGATAGAAAGATCACCAAACAACACAAACACAAGGATACGAATCATGCGATTCCGAATGTTTCTCAAATTCTCAATAACACAACCTTTCTTATTGATTGGTTTGATTTGCCTAGGCTATGGTTTGGGAACCGTTGGTTTCCATTCTTTTTTTCGTCCAAAAATCTTTGAACTAATAGAAATTGATAGAAAGATCACCAAACAAAACAAACACAAGCATACGAATCATGCGATTCCGAATGTTTCTCAAATTCTCAATAACACAACCTTTCTTATTGATTGGTTTGATTTGCCTAGGCTCTGGTTTGGGAACCGTTGGTTTCCATTCTTTTTCTAATCCATAAATCTTTGAACTAATAGAACTTCATAGAAAGATCACCAAACAACACAAACACAAGCATACGAATCATGCGATTCCAAATGTTTCTCAAATTCTCAATAACACAACCTTTCTTATTGATTGGTTTGATTTGCCTAGGCTATGGTTTGGGATCCGTTGGTTTCCATTCTTTTTCTCGTAAAAAAATTTTTGAACTAATAGAACTTGATAGAAAGATTACCAAACAACACAAACACAAGCATACGATTCATGCGATTCCAAATGTTTCTCAAATTCTCAATAACACAACCTTTCTTATTGATTGGTTTGATTTGCCTAGGCTATGGTTTGGGAACCGTTGGTTTCCATTCTTTTTCTAGTCCCTAAATCTTTGAACTAATAGAACTTGATAGAAAGATCACCAAACAACACAAACACAAGCATACGAATCATGCGATTCCGAATGTTTCTCAAATTCTCAATAACACAACCTTTCTTATTGATTGGTTTGATTTGCATAGGCTATGGTTGGGAACCGTTGGTTTCCATTCTTTTTTTCGTCCAAAAATCTTTGATTTAATAGAAATTGATAGAAAGATCACCAAACAAAACAAACACAAGCATACGAATCATGCGATTCCGAATGTTTCTCAAATTCTCAATAACACAACCTTTCTTATTCATTGGTTTGATTTGCCTAGGATATGGTTTGGGATCCGTTGGTTTCCATTCTTTTTCTCGTAAACAAATCTTTGAACTAATAGAACTTGATAGAAAGATCACCAAACAACACAAACACAAGCATACGAATCATGCGATTCCGAATGTTTCTCAAATTCTCAATAACACAACCTTTCTTACTGATTGGTTTGATTTGCCTAGGCTATGGTTTGGGATCCGTTGGTTTCCATTCTTTTTCTCGTAAACAAATCTTTGAACTAATAGAACTTGATAGAAAGATCACCAAACAACACAAACACAAGCATACGAATCATGCGATTCCGAATGTTTCTCAAATTCTCAATAACACAACCTTTCTTATTGATTGGTTTGATTTGCCTAGGCTATGGTTTTGAAACCGTTGGTTTCCATTCTTTTTCTCGTCAAAAAATCTTTGAACCAATAGAACTTGATAGAAAGATCACCAAACAACACAAAAACAAGGATACGAATCATGCGATTCCGAATGTTTCTCAAATTCTCAATAACACAACCTTTCTTATTGATTGGTTTGATTTGCCTAGGCTATGGTTTGGGAACCGTTGGTTTCCATTCTTTTTTTCGTCCAAAAATCTTTGAACTAATAGAAATTGATAGAAAGATCACCAAACAAAACAAACACAAGCATACGAATCATGCGATTCCGAATGTTTCTCAAATTCTCAATAACACAACCTTTCTTATTGATTGGTTTGATTTGCCTAGGCTCTGGTTTGGGAACCGTTGGTTTCCATTCTTTTTCTAATCCATAAATCTTTGAACTAATAGAACTTCATAGAAAGATCACCAAACAACACAAACACAAGCATACGAATTGATACGGGGTTAGCCGTGTGGATGCCCGATCTTCGACGTTCACGACTCAACAAGGAAAACACAAGGAAACAATGGTCAGAATTGAATGGAACAAAACTGGAAATGATGAACTCGACTCAACAAGAGGAAAAACGACACAACAAAGAAGCAAACTGAAATGAAGAAACGAAAAGGGAAATTGATAGAAACGACGAGAAGGATAACCCTTCGAGACAACTATTAAACCCCTGGTATGTATTTCAAACCAGAATCCTAATAGAATGGACGAAGAACCAACCTTGTACAATCCTACACAACAAGGCGACACCTTGAAGCACAGGAAGGGGGCTCGTGATCGTTGATAAGCACCAAGCTTCGTAGAGGATTGACACAAATCAAACAAACCAAGCTGCGATTCACACACTCAATGAAGCAAAGCTTCAAACTCTCTCTTTTCAAGAGAAAACGATTTCTAAATTCTGAATTGTCTAAGTGTTCCAAACCATCAAAACAATACTTATATGTCTCACTTCTGGAAATAAAAGAAATAATTAAAAAGTCTACTTAATTCTAAGATAGATAGGCCCAAAACAACATAATAGGCCCAAAATGAAGCAACACACTTGGGTGCCTAAAATAGGCGTCGGTGCCCAAACGAGGCACACCCGCAGCGTCGGTGCCCCAACGCGGCACTCATGCGACGTCGCTTGTGCCTTGGCTCTCTTCATGGAGGGCGCCCACACTTGCTAGGCACACAGCCTTGGCACATGGCTCTATGCTCGCGCTCGCCTCCTTAGCACAAATGAAACACACAAAGGCATGCATTCCACATTGTAGCTTCTTAGCTCGGGATCTAGTGATTGGCCCCTCAAAGAGTGTTGGGGCGCTTGGAGGTGGCTGACTGGATGATCCTTCATCACGAATCATGCGATTCCGAATGTTTCTCAAATTCTCAATAACACAACCTTTCTTATTGATTGGTTTGATTTGCCTAGGCTCTTTTTCTAGTCCATAAATCTTTGAACTAATAGAACTTGATAGAAAGATCACCAAACAATACAAACACAAGCATACGAATCATGCGATTCCAAATGTTTCTCAAATTCTCAATAACACAACCTTTCTTATTGATTGGTTTGATTTGCCTAGGCTATGGTTTGGGATCCGTTGGTTTCCATTCTTTTTCTCGTAAAAAAATTTTTGAACTAATAGAACTTGATAGAAAGATTACCAGACAACACAAACACAAGCATACGATTCATGCGATTCCAAATGTTTCTCAAATTCTCAATAACACAACCTTTCTTATTGATTGGTTTGATTTGCCTAGGCTATGGTTTGGGAACCGTTGGTTTCCATTCTTTTTCTAGTCCCTAAATCTTTGAACTAATAGAACTTGATAGAAAGATCACCAAACAACACAAACACAAGCATACGAATCATGCGATTCGGAATGTTTCTCAAATTCTCAATAACACAACCTTTCTTATTGATTGGTTTGATTTGCATAGGCTATGGTTTGGGAACCACTGGTTTCCATTCTTTTTTTTGTCCAAAAATCTTTGATTTAATAGAAATTGATAGAAAGATCACCAAACAAAACAAACACAAGCATACGAATCATGCGATTCCGAATGTTTCTCAAATTCTCAATAACACAACCTTTCTTATTCATTGGTTTGATTTGCCTAGGATATGGTTTGGGATCCGTTGGTTTCCATTCTTTTTCTCGTAAACAAATCTTTGAACTAATAGAACTTGATAGAAAGATCACCAAACAACACAAACACAAGCATACGAATCATGCGATTCCGAATGTTTCTCAAATTCTCAATAACACAACCTTTCTTACTGATTGGTTTGATTTGCCTAGGCTATGGTTTGGGAACCGTTGGTTTCCATTCTTTTTCTAGTACATAAATCTTTGAACTAATAGAACTTGATAGAAAGATCAGCAAACAACACAAACACAACCATACGATTCATGCGATTCCGAATGTTTCTCAAATTCTCAATAACACAACCTTTCTTATTGATTGGTTTGATTTGCCTAGGCTATGGTTTGGGAACCGTTATTCTTTTTCTAGTCCATAAATCTTTGAACTAATAGAACTTGATAAAAAGATCGCCGAACAACACAAACACGAGCATACGAATCATGCGATTCTGAATGTTTCTCAAATTCTCAATAACACAACCTTTCTTATTGATTGGTTTGATTTGCCTAGGCTATGGTTTGGGAACCGTTGGTTTCCATTCTTTTTCTAGTCCATAAATCTTTGAACTAATAGAACTTGATAGAAAGATCACCAAACAACACAAACACAAGCATACGAATCATGCGATTCCAAATGTTTCTCAAATTCTCAATAACACAACCTTTCTTATTGATTGGTTTGATTTGCCTAGGCTATGGTTTGGGATCCGTTGGTTTCCATTCTTTTTCTCGTAAAAGAATGGAAACCAATGGTTCCCAAAACATTCGTACGCTCGTAAAAAAAAACATTGGGAATCGCATGATTCGTATGCTTGTGTTTGTGTTGTTTGGTAATCTTTCTATCAAGTTCTATTAGTTCAAAAGTTTTTTTACGAGAAAAAGAATGGAAACCAACGGATCCCAAACCATATCCTAGGCAAATCAAACCAATCAATAAGAAAGGTTGTGTTATTGAGAGTTTGAGAAACATTCGGAATCGCATGATTCGTACGCTTGTGTTTGTGTTGTTTGGTGATCTTTCTATCAAGTTCTATTAGTTCAAAGATTTTTTTACGAGAAAAAGAATGGAAACCAACGGATCCCAAACCATATCCTAGCCAAATCGAACCAATCAATAAGAAAGGTTGTGTTAATGAGAGTTTGAGAAACATTCGGAATCGCATGATTCGTATGCTTGTGTTTGTTTTGTTTGGTGATCTTTCTATCAAGTTCTATTAGTTCAAAGATTTGTTTACGAGAAAAAGAATGGAAACCAACGGATCCCAAACCATATCCTAGGCAAATCAAACCAATGAATAAGAAAGGTTGTGTTATTGAGAATTTGAGAAACATTCGGAATCGCATGATTCGTATGCTGGTGTTTGTTTTGTTTGGTGATCTTTCTATCAATTTCTATTAAATCAAAGATTTTTGGACGAAAAAAAGAATGGAAACCAACGGTTCCCAAACCATAGCCTATGCAAATCAAACCAATCAATAAGAAAGGTTGTGTTATTGAGAATTTGAGAAACATTCGGAATCGCATGATTCGTATGCTTATGTTTGTGTTGTTTGGTGATCTTTCTATCAAGTTCTATTAGTTCAAAGATTTATGGACTAGAAAAAGAATGGAAACCAACGGTTCCCAAACCATAGCCTAGGCAAATCAAACCAATCAATAAGAAAGGTTGTGTTATTGAGAATTTGAGAAACATTTGGAATCGCATGAATCGTATGCTTGTGTTTGTGTTTTGGTAATCTTTCTATCAAGTTCTATTAGTTCAAAAATTTTTTTACGAGAAAAAGAATGGAAACCAACGGATCCCAAACCATAGCCTAGGCAAATCAAACCAATCAATAAGAAAGGTTGTGTTATTGAGAATTTTAGAAACATTTGGAATCGCATGATTCGTATGCTTGTGTTTGTGTTGTTTGGTGATCTTTCTATCAAGTTCTATTAGTTCAAATGTGTACCAATGTTTTGGGAACCATTGGTTTCCCTTCTTTTTCTCGTCAAAAAATCTTTGAACTAATAGAACTTGATAGAAAGATCACCAAACAAAACCATACGAATCATGCGATTCCGAATGTTTCTAAAATTCTCAATAAGACAACCTTTCTTATTGATTGGTTTGATTTGCCTAGGCTATGGCTTGGGAACCGTTGGTTTCAATTCTTTTTCTCGTCAAAAAATCTTTGAACCAATAGAGCTTGATAGAAAGATCACCAAACAACACAAACACAAGCATACGATTCATGCGATTTCGAATGTTTCTCAAGTTCTCTATAACACAACCTTTCTTATTGATTGGTTTGATTTGCCTAGGCTATGGTTTGGGAAGTGTTGGTTTCTATTCTTTTTCTCGTCCAAAAATCTTTGAACTAATAGAACTTGATAGAAAGATCACCAAACAACACAAACACAAGCATACGAATTGTTGGGACGCTATCAAAGACGCTTGCGTACTTGGTAGTGTGCCCACAACCGTCCCTTTTTTTTGATATGACAAACTCACTTTGATTCTAATAAATTTGTCCAAGTGTTCAGGAACGCCAATGACAAAAGGACAACAAGTGTGTGAAGCGTTCCCTAGGCTTAGGGACGCTAGCTAACAGGAAGTAAGGACCAGCTAGAGACTACTTGAGCAAGGACAGAGTCCCAAGCAAGTAGGTACGCATGAAGAGAGTCCTTACTCACTAGCCGACAGGATGACATCACTCGACAACATTTGATCATCCAAGGACACCTGGAGACCGATCCTGTAGCGGAGTCCAACACTACGTGGCGGACGATCCTGTTGCAGAGTTCATCAACACGTGGCGGCCGATCCTGTAGCGGAGTTCATCACACACAGCTGGATACAGGAAGCTTCCTCATCACCGCTATCATACGTGGAGGAAGATCCTATAGCCACGTCCACCAAGGGCATGATCGTCCCAGAGAAATGACGCCCTTCCCCAAGTCCTAGAAATAGCCCCAAGGCATTTATTGTGACGTTAACGCTTTCAGAGAATGTTCAGAGAGAATCAGAGGAAAGCGGCTCACTCAAGAACACGAAGAACTAGCTCAAGAACTCAAGAACAAGACTTGTGCTAGATCGAGTGAGATTTGTAACCAAAACCACAAAATTGTTTGTACTCAGAAAAACCCAAAAAGAGAAAGAGAGTCCTACGAAGTACTGTAGGACGTAGGGATAGAGTCCTTTAGTAGATTGAACCATCGTAAGTTGTAGGCTTAAAGGAGTTCTTTACAAGTGAACTTAGGGAAAAGCTAAGTGTCAGAGAACTGTAAAGACTCGTCAGTACAACTGTAAGAACGTTCAATATAAAGGAAAGAACTATTCAAAAATCATCCAAGGAGGTAGAGGTTTACACTCAAGGACTACTTGGTCTTGAGTGGTTCCTCTATAATTCACTGCGTTCATTACTTACCTGTTTAGTACTTTATTCCGCTGCATTACTCAAGGACGCCCCAACTCCTCGTAGGGACGCCTGACCAAAGGACGCCTTTACCAAAGTAAAGGACGTCCCTTAGTACTAACGATCTAACAATTGGTATCAGAGTAGGCGCTCTAGATTCTTACTGAGTTGCAGGTAAAAATGGACATGGAACCTATTGGAATCTCTTTTGTGAAGCCTCCGCGTTTGACGGACGGCAACTTCAACCGCTGGAAAACTAGATTTGAGAACTTCTGTAGAAGCACAAATTATCAATGTTGGAACGTGATCAGAAAAGTGACCTCAAGGTTCCCGACGACAATAAAGACAAAGAGGACGAGTGGGGTCCTTATGAATTCAAGCTGATGGAAACAAATGCCAAAGCAGTATGCTTTCTTCAAGCGTCCCTCTGCGAAAGGGATGCCACAAGAGTTAGCAATCTCCCCACAGCAAAACAACAGTGGGAAGCTCTTGAAAAATTTCATGTGGGAACTAGACCTGGCAATTCGGGTCGTTCGGGTCAATTCGGATCGGGTCGTTCGGGTCGGGTCCGTTCGGGTCAAACAGTCATTTCGGGTCGTGTTCGGTTCGGTTCGGGTTCGGGTCATGTTCGGGTTCGGGTCTAGTTCGGGTTTGGGTCGTTTCGGGTCATAATATTTCGGGTTAGTTCGGGTTCGGGTCATTTCGGTTCGGGTCTAGTTCGGTTCGGTCCTTTTTCGGTTCGGGTCCTTTTTGGATTGTTTCGAATCGGATCATTTCGGATCGGGTCAATTCGGATTCAGGTGTTATGTGGATTCACTTTTTTTAAAATTATAAGATCACCCGCAACGGTGAGTTTTAACGTAGAAAGTTTGGGCATTTTAATGGCTACTTTAATGTGTCTTGTAATAAAACATAGTTACTACATATTATTGACAAAGATTTAGATGTAATTTCTACTTAGTTAATTAAAAAAAAAATTACTATTTGTATTATATACTTGCGGGCACATCCAAACTTATGTTGTATCATAAATCATTAATTAGATTGGATAACATATCATTGACACATTCATGACATATCTATATATTTTAATACGCGTCTCAATTTAACTATGTTAATTAGTGTCAGATCCGGCTAATTACCCGGTTCAATCGGTTAGATGTAGTAGGGCCCCCAAATAATTGAGGCCCCCGATATATCAAGTGTTTTACGTAAGATTTAGGGATACAACTAGACTTGGTGGTAGGGGTGAACAAAAATATCCGATCCGCCCATCCGGCCGATCCGATCCGATAAAATCCGGATAATTTGGATAGTTATATCTTTTATTTATTCATAAAATATAATTTGAAAAAGAATGCTAAAACGGATAATTTGGATATCCATAATATCCAGTCTCGGATATCCGATCCAAACGGATATTTCTTATCGGATATAATAACGGATCGGATACTAATCTAGGTTTGGCCCAAAAATTCGGATATCCACTATTTCGGATCGGATAATCCATTTGCTCATCCCTACTTGGTGGTGTAGATTGTAGAGTAGACTATAAAGTCTATAGTATATTAGTATAGAGTTTAGAAATGTTGTAAATGATTTGTTGTTCGAAACTCTATCTCTTTTTCTTTTCATTTGTTTTATTTTCTTATTGTGCGGGTCATCGTCTCATTAAGCCCTAAAGTTTTCTTTTTTCACCCATTTCGGATCGGGTTACTTCGGGTCAATTTAGTTCGGGTCAGTTCGGTTCGGGTCAGTTCGGGTTCGGGTCAGTTCGGGTTCGGGTCATTTCGGGTTCGGGTCAGTTCGGGTTCGGGTCAGTTCGGTTTACATTTTATTCGGGTCATTTCGGTTCGGGTCATTTCGGTTCAGTTCGGGTTCGGTTCGGGTCTGGGTCATGTTCGGATGGTTAACTAATAGAACTTGATATAAAGATCACCAAACAACACAAACACAAGCATACGAATAATGCGATTCCGAATGTTTCTCAAACTCTCAATAACACAACCTTTCTTATTGATTGGTTTGATTTGCCTAGGATATGCTTTGGGATCCGTTGGTTTCCATTCTTTTTCTCGTAAAAAAACTTTTGAACTAATAGAACTTGATAGAAAGATTACCAAACAACACAAACACAAGCATACGAATGATTCCGAATGTTTCTCAAGCTCTCAATAACATAAACTTTCTTATTGATTGGTTTGATTTGCCTAGGCTATGGTTTGGGAACCGTTGGTTTCCATTCCTTTTCTAGTCCATAAATCTTTGAACTAATAGAACATGATAGAAAGATCACCAAACAACACAAACACAAGCATACGAATCATGCGATTCCAAATGTTTCTCAAATTCTCAATAACACAACCTTTCTTATTGATTGGTTTGATTTGCCTAGGCTATGGTTTGGGAACCGTTGGTTTCCATTCTTTTTCTCGTAAACAAATCTTTGAACTAATAGAACTTGATAGAAAGATCACCAAACTACACAAACACAAGCATACGAATCATGCGATTCCGAATGTTTCTCAAATTCTCAATAACACAACCTTTCATATTGATTGGTTTGATTTGCCTAGGCTATGGTTTGGGAACCGTTGGTTTCCATTCTTTTTCTAGTACATAAATCTTTGAACTAATAGAACCTGATAGAAAGATCACCAAACAACACAAACACAAGCATACGAATCATGCGATTCCGAATGTTTCTCAAATTCTCAATAACACAACCTTTTTTATTGATTGGTTTGATTTGCCTAGGCTATGGTTTTGAAACCGTTGGTTCCATTCTTTTTCTCGTCAAAAAATCTTTGAACCAATAGAACTTGATAGAAAGATCACCAAACAACACAAACACAAGGATACGAATCATGCGATTCCGAATGTTTCTCAAATTCTCAATAACACAACCTTTCTTATTGATTGGTTTGATTTGCCTAGGCTATGGTTTGGGAACCGTTGGTTTCCATTCTTTTTTTCGTCCAAAAATCTTTGAACTAATAGAAATTGATAGAAAGATCACCAAACAAAACAAACACAAGCATACGAATCATGCGATTCCGAATGTTTCTCAAATTCTCAATAACACAACCTTTCTTATTGATTGGTTTGATTTGCCTAGGCTCTGGTTTGGGAACCGTTGGTTTCCATTCTTTTTCTAATCCATAAATCTTTGAACTAATAGAACTTCATAGAAAGATCACCAAACAACACAAACACAAGCATACGAATCATGCGATTCCAAATGTTTCTCAAATTCTCAATAACACAACCTTTCTTATTGATTGGTTTGATTTGCCTAGGCTATGGTTTGGGATCCGTTGGTTTCCATTCTTTTTCTCGTAAAAAAATTTTTGAACTAATAGAACTTGATAGAAAGATTACCAGACAACACAAACACAAGCATACGATTCATGCGATTCCAAATGTTTCTCAAATTCTCAATAACACAACCTTTCTTATTGATTGGTTTGATTTGCCTAGGCTATGGTTTGGGAACCGTTGGTTTCCATTCTTTTTCTAGTCCCTAAATCTTTGAACTAATAGAACTTGATAGAAAGATCACCAAACAACACAAACACAAGCATACGAATCATGCGATTCCGAATGTTTCTCAAATTCTCAATAACACAACCTTTCTTATTGATTGGTTTGATTTGCATAGGCTATGGTTGGGAACCGTTGGTTTCCATTCTTTTTTTCGTCCAAAAATCTTTGATTTAATAGAAATTGATAGAAAGATCACCAAACAAAACAAACACAAGCATACGAATCATGCGATTCCGAATGTTTCTCAAATTCTCAATAACACAACCTTTCTTATTCATTGGTTTGATTTGCCTAGGATATGGTTTGGGATCCGTTGGTTTCCATTCTTTTTCTCGTAAACAAATCTTTGAACTAATAGAACTTGATAGAAAGATCACCAAACTACACAAACACAAGCATACGAATCATGCGATTCCGAATGTTTCTCAAATTCTCAATAACACAACCTTTCATATTGATTGGTTTGATTTGCCTAGGCTATGGTTTGGGAACCGTTGGTTTCCATTCTTTTTCTAGTACATAAATCTTTGAACTAATAGCACTTGATAGAAAGATCACCAAACAACACAAACACAAGCATACGAATAATGCGATTCCAAATGTTTCTCAAATTCTCAATAACACAACCTTTCTTATTGATTGGTTTGATTTGCCTAGGCTATGGTTTGGGAACCGTTGGTTTCCATTCTTTTTCTCGTAAACAAATCTTTGAACTAATAGAACTTGATAGAAAGATCACCAAACTACACAAACACAAGCATACGAATCATGCGATTCCGAATGTTTCTCAAATTCTCAATAACACAACCTTTTTTATTGATTGGTTTGATTTGCCTAGGCTATGGTTTTGAAACCGTTGGTTCCATTCTTTTTCTCGTCAAAAAATCTTTGAACCAATAGAACTTGATAGAAAGATCACCAAACAACACAAACACAAGGATACGAATCATGCGATTCCGAATGTTTCTCAAATTCTCAATAACACAACCTTTCTTATTGATTGGTTTGATTTGCCTAGGCTATGGTTTGGGAACCGTTGGTTTCCATTCTTTTTTTCGTCCAAAAATCTTTGAACTAATAGAAATTGATAGAAAGATCACCAAACAAAACAAACACAAGCATACGAATGATTCCGAATGTTTCTCAAGCTCTCAATAACATAAACTTTCTTATTGATTGGTTTGATTTGCCTAGGCTATGGTTTGGGAACCGTTGGTTTCCATTCCTTTTCTAGTCCATAAATCTTTGAACTAATAGAACATGATAGAAAGATCACCAAACAACACAAACACAAGCATACGAATCATGCGATTCCAAATGTTTCTCAAATTCTCAATAACACAACCTTTATTATTGATTGGTTTGATTTGCCTAGGCTATGGTTTGGGAACCGTTGGTTTCCATTCTTTTTCTCGTAAACAAATCTTTGAACTAATAGAACTTGATAGAAAGATCACCAAACTACACAAACACAAGCATACGAATCATGCGATTCCGAATGTTTCTCAAATTCTCAATAACACAACCTTTCATATTGATTGGTTTGATTTGCCTAGGCTATGGTTTGGGAACCGTTGGTTTCCATTCTTTTTCTAGTACATAAATCTTTGAACTAATAGAACCTGATAGAAAGATCACCAAACAACACAAACACAAGCATACGAATCATGCGATTCCGAATGTTTCTCAAATTCTCAATAACACAACCTTTTTTATTGATTGGTTTGATTTGCCTAGGCTATGGTTTTGAAACCGTTGGTTCCATTCTTTTTCTCGTCAAAAAATCTTTGAACCAATAGAACTTGATAGAAAGATCACCAAACAACACAAACACAAGGATACGAATCATGCGATTCCGAATGTTTCTCAAATTCTCAATAACACAACCTTTCTTATTGATTGGTTTGATTTGCCTAGGCTATGGTTTGGGAACCGTTGGTTTCCATTCTTTTTTTCGTCCAAAAATCTTTGAACTAATAGAAATTGATAGAAAGATCACCAAACAAAACAAACACAAGCATACGAATCATGCGATTCCGAATGTTTCTCAAATTCTCAATAACACAACCTTTCTTATTGATTGGTTTGATTTGCCTAGGCTCTGGTTTGGGAACCGTTGGTTTCCATTCTTTTTCTAATCCATAAATCTTTGAACTAATAGAACTTCATAGAAAGATCACCAAACAACACAAACACAAGCATACGAATCATGCGATTCCAAATGTTTCTCAAATTCTCAATAACACAACCTTTCTTATTGATTGGTTTGATTTGCCTAGGCTATGGTTTGGGATCCGTTGGTTTCCATTCTTTTTCTCGTAAAAAAATTTTTGAACTAATAGAACTTGATAGAAAGATTACCAGACAACACAAACACAAGCATACGATTCATGCGATTCCAAATGTTTCTCAAATTCTCAATAACACAACCTTTCTTATTGATTGGTTTGATTTGCCTAGGCTATGGTTTGGGAACCGTTGGTTTCCATTCTTTTTCTAGTCCCTAAATCTTTGAACTAATAGAACTTGATAGAAAGATCACCAAACAACACAAACACAAGCATACGAATCATGCGATTCCGAATGTTTCTCAAATTCTCAATAACACAACCTTTCTTATTGATTGGTTTGATTTGCATAGGCTATGGTTGGGAACCGTTGGTTTCCATTCTTTTTTTCGTCCAAAAATCTTTGATTTAATAGAAATTGATAGAAAGATCACCAAACAAAACAAACACAAGCATACGAATCATGCGATTCCGAATGTTTCTCAAATTCTCAATAACACAACCTTTCTTATTCATTGGTTTGATTTGCCTAGGATATGGTTTGGGATCCGTTGGTTTCCATTCTTTTTCTCGTAAACAAATCTTTGAACTAATAGAACTTGATAGAAAGACCACCAAACTACACAAACACAAGCATACGAATCATGCGATTCCGAATGTTTCTCAAATTCTCAATAACACAACCTTTCATATTGATTGGTTTGATTTGCCTAGGCTATGGTTTGGGAACCGTTGGTTTCCATTCTTTTTCTAGTACATAAATCTTTGAACTAATAGAACTTGATAGAAAGATCACCAAACAACACAAACACAAGCATACGAATAATGCGATTCCAAATGTTTCTCAAATTCTCAATAACACAACCTTTCTTATTGATTGGTTTGATTTGCCTAGGCTATGGTTTGGGAACCGTTGGTTTCCATTCTTTTTCTCGTAAACAAATCTTTGAACTAATAGAACTTGATAGAAAGATCACCAAACTACACAAACACAAGCATACGAATCATGCGATTCCGAATGTTTCTCAAATTCTCAATAACACAACCTTTTTTATTGATTGGTTTGATTTGCCTAGGCTATGGTTTGGAAACCGTTGGTTCCATTCTTTTTCTCGTCAAAAAATCTTTGAACCAATAGAACTTGATAGAAAGATCACCAAACAACACAAACACAAGGATACGAATCATGCGATTCCGAATGTTTCTCAAATTCTCAATAACACAACCTTTCTTATTGATTGGTTTGATTTGCCTAGGCTATGGTTTGGGAACCGTTGGTTTCCATTCTTTTTTTCGTCCAAAAATCTTTGAACTAATAGAAATTGATAGAAAGATCACCAAACAAAACAAACACAAGCATACGAATCATGCGATTCCGAATGTTTCTCAAATTCTCAATAACACAACCTTTCTTATTGATTGGTTTGATTTGCCTAGGCTCTGGTTTGGGAACCGTTGGTTTCCATTCTTTTTCTAATCCATAAATCTTTGAACTAATAGAACTTCATAGAAAGATCACCAAACAACACAAACACAAGCATACGAATCATGCGATTCCAAATGTTTCTCAAATTCTCAATAACACAACCTTTCTTATTGATTGGTTTGATTTGCCTAGGCTATGGTTTGGGATCCGTTGGTTTCCATTCTTTTTCTCGTAAAAAAATTTTTGAACTAATAGAACTTGATAGAAAGATTACCAGACAACACAAACACAAGCATACGATTCATGCGATTCCAAATGTTTCTCAAATTCTCAATAACACAACCTTTCTTATTGATTGGTTTGATTTGCCTAGGCTATGGTTTGGGAACCGTTGGTTTCCATTCTTTTTCTAGTCCCTAAATCTTTGAACTAATAGAACTTGATAGAAAGATCACCAAACAACACAAACACAAGCATACGAATCATGCGATTCCGAATGTTTCTCAAATTCTCAATAACACAACCTTTCTTATTGATTGGTTTGATTTGCATAGGCTATGGTTGGGAACCGTTGGTTTCCATTCTTTTTTTCGTCCAAAAATCTTTGATTTAATAGAAATTGATAGAAAGATCACCAAACAAAACAAACACAAGCATACGAATCATGCGATTCCGAATGTTTCTCAAATTCTCAATAACACAACCTTTCTTATTCATTGGTTTGATTTGCCTAGGATATGGTTTGGGATCCGTTGGTTTCCATTCTTTTTCTCGTAAACAAATCTTTGAACTAATAGAACTTGATAGAAAGATCACCAAACTACACAAACACAAGCATACGAATCATGCGATTCCGAATGTTTCTCAAATTCTCAATAACACAACCTTTCATATTGATTGGTTTGATTTGCCTAGGCTATGGTTTGGGAACCGTTGGTTTCCATTCTTTTTCTAGTACATAAATCTTTGAACTAATAGAACTTGATAGAAAGATCACCAAACAACACAAACACAAGCATACGAATCATGCGATTCCGAATGTTTCTCAAACTCTCAATAACACAACCTTTCTTATTGATTGGTTTGATTTGCCTAGGATATGCTTTGGGATCCGTTGGTTTCCATTCTTTTTCTCGTAAAAAAACTTTTGAACTAATAGAACTTGATAGAAAGATTACCAAACAACACAAACACAAGCATACGAATGATTCCGAATGTTTCTCAAGCTCTCAATAACATAAACTTTCTTATTGATTGGTTTGATTTGCCTAGGCTACGGTTTGGGAACCGTTGGTTTCCATTCCTTTTCTAGTCCATAAATCTTTGAACTAATAGAACATGATAGAAAGATCACCAAACAACACAAACACAAGCATACGAATCATGCGATTCCAAATGTTTCTCAAATTCTCAATAACACAACCTTTCTTATTGATTGGTTTGATTTGCCTAGGCTATGGTTTGGGAACCGTTGGTTTCCATTCTTTTTCTCGTAAACAAATCTTTGAACTAATAGAACTTGATAGAAAGATCACCAAACTACACAAACACAAGCATACGAATCATGCGATTCCGAATGTTTCTCAAATTCTCAATAACACAACCTTTCATATTGATTGGTTTGATTTGCCTAGGCTATGGTTTGGGAACCGTTGGTTTCCATTCTTTTTCTAGTACATAAATCTTTGAACTAATAGAACCTGATAGAAAGATCACCAAACAACACAAACACAAGCATACGAATCATGCGATTCCGAATGTTTCTCAAATTCTCAATAACACAACCTTTTTTATTGATTGGTTTGATTTGCCTAGGCTATGGTTTTGAAACCGTTGGTTCCATTCTTTTTCTCGTCAAAAAATCTTTGAACCAATAGAACTTGATAGAAAGATCACCAAACAACACAAACACAAGGATACGAATCATGCGATTCCGAATGTTTCTCAAATTCTCAATAACACAACCTTTCTTATTGATTGGTTTGATTTGCCTAGGCTATGGTTTGGGAACCGTTGGTTTCCATTCTTTTTTTCGTCCAAAAATCTTTGAACTAATAGAAATTGATAGAAAGATCACCAAACAAAACAAACACAAGCATACGAATCATGCGATTCCGAATGTTTCTCAAATTCTCAATAACACAACCTTTCTTATTGATTGGTTTGATTTGCCTAGGCTCTGGTTTGGGAACCGTTGGTTTCCATTCTTTTTCTAATCCATAAATCTTTGAACTAATAGAACTTCATAGAAAGATCACCAAACAACACAAACACAAGCATACGAATCATGCGATTCCAAATGTTTCTCAAATTCTCAATAACACAACCTTTCTTATTGATTGGTTTGATTTGCCTAGGCTATGGTTTGGGATCCGTTGGTTTCCATTCTTTTTCTCGTAAAAAAATTTTTGAACTAATAGAACTTGATAGAAAGATTACCAGACAACACAAACACAAGCATACGATTCATGCGATTCCAAATGTTTCTCAAATTCTCAATAACACAACCTTTCTTATTGATTGGTTTGATTTGCCTAGGCTATGGTTTGGGAACCGTTGGTTTCCATTCTTTTTCTAGTCCCTAAATCTTTGAACTAATAGAACTTGATTGAAAGATCACCAAACAACACAAACACAAGCATACGAATCATGCGATTCCGAATGTTTCTCAAATTCTCAATAACACAACCTTTCTTATTGATTGGTTTGATTTGCATAGGCTATGGTTGGGAACCGTTGGTTTCCATTCTTTTTTTCGTCCAAAAATCTTTGATTTAATAGAAATTGATAGAAAGATCACCAAACAAAACAAACACAAGCATACGAATCATGCGATTCCGAATGTTTCTCAAATTCTCAATAACACAACCTTTCTTATTCATTGGTTTGATTTGCCTAGGATATGGTTTGGGATCCGTTGGTTTCCATTCTTTTTCTCGTAAACAAATCTTTGAACTAATAGAACTTGATAGAAAGATCACCAAACTACACAAACACAAGCATACGAATCATGCGATTCCGAATGTTTCTCAAATTCTCAATAACACAACCTTTCATATTGATTGGTTTGATTTGCCTAGGCTATGGTTTGGGAACCGTTGGTTTCCATTCTTTTTCTAGTCCATAAATCTTTGAACTAATAGAACTTGATAGAAAGATCACCAAACAACACAAACACAAGCATACGAATCATGCGATTCCAAATGTTTCTCAAATTCTCAATAACACAACCTTTCTTATTGATTGGTTTGATTTGCCTAGGCTATGGTTTGGGAACCGTTGGTTTCCATTCTTTTTCTCGTAAACAAATCTTTGAACTAATAGAACTTGATAGAAAGATCACCAAACTACACAAACACAAGCATACGAATCATGCGATTCCGAATGTTTCTCAAATTCTCAATAACACAACCTTTCATATTGATTGGTTTGATTTGCCTAGGCTATGGTTTGGGAACCGTTGGTTTCCATTCTTTTTCTAGTACATAAATCTTTGAACTAATAGAACCTGATAGAAAGATCACCAAACAACACAAACACAAGCATACGAATCATGCGATTCCGAATGTTTCTCAAATTCTCAATAACACAACCTTTTTTATTGATTGGTTTGATTTGCCTAGGCTATGGTTTTGAAACCGTTGGTTCCATTCTTTTTCTCGTCAAAAAATCTTTGAACCAATAGAACTTGATAGAAAGATCACCAAACAACACAAACACAAGGATACGAATCATGCGATTCCGAATGTTTCTCAAATTCTCAATAACACAACCTTTCTTATTGATTGGTTTGATTTGCCTAGGCTATGGTTTGGGAACCGTTGGTTTCCATTCTTTTTTTCGTCCAAAAATCTTTGAACTAATAGAAATTGATAGAAAGATCACCAAACAAAACAAACACAAGCATACGAATCATGCGATTCCGAATGTTTCTCAAATTCTCAATAACACAACCTTTCTTATTGATTGGTTTGATTTGCCTAGGCTCTGGTTTGGGAACCGTTGGTTTCCATTCTTTTTCTAATCCATAAATCTTTGAACTAATAGAACTTCATAGAAAGATCACCAAACAACACAAACACAAGCATACGAATCATGCGATTCCAAATGTTTCTCAAATTCTCAATAACACAACCTTTCTTATTGATTGGTTTGATTTGCCTAGGCTATGGTTTGGGATCCGTTGGTTTCCATTCTTTTTCTCGTAAAAAAATTTTTGAACTAATAGAACTTGATAGAAAGATTACCAAACAACACAAACACAAGCATACGATTCATGCGATTCCAAATGTTTCTCAAATTCTCAATAACACAACCTTTCTTATTGATTGGTTTGATTTGCCTAGGCTATGGTTTGGGAACCGTTGGTTTCCATTCTTTTTCTAGTCCCTAAATCTTTGAACTAATAGAACTTGATAGAAAGATCACCAAACAACACAAACACAAGCATACGAATCATGCGATTCCGAATGTTTCTCAAATTCTCAATAACACAACCTTTCTTATTGATTGGTTTGATTTGCATAGGCTATGGTTGGGAACCGTTGGTTTCCATTCTTTTTTTCGTCCAAAAATCTTTGATTTAATAGAAATTGATAGAAAGATCACCAAACAAAACAAACACAAGCATACGAATCATGCGATTCCGAATGTTTCTCAAATTCTCAATAACACAACCTTTCTTATTCATTGGTTTGATTTGCCTAGGATATGGTTTGGGATCCGTTGGTTTCCATTCTTTTTCTCGTAAACAAATCTTTGAACTAATAGAACTTGATAGAAAGATCACCAAACAACACAAACACAAGCATACGAATCATGCGATTCCGAATGTTTCTCAAATTCTCAATAACACAACCTTTCTTACTGATTGGTTTGATTTGCCTAGGCTATGGTTTGGGATCCGTTGGTTTCCATTCTTTTTCTCGTAAACAAATCTTTGAACTAATAGAACTTGATAGAAAGATCACCAAACAACACAAACACAAGCATACGAATCATGCGATTCCGAATGTTTCTCAAATTCTCAATAACACAACCTTTCTTATTGATTGGTTTGATTTGCCTAGGCTATGGTTTTGAAACCGTTGGTTTCCATTCTTTTTCTCGTCAAAAAATCTTTGAACCAATAGAACTTGATAGAAAGATCACCAAACAACACAAAAACAAGGATACGAATCATGCGATTCCGAATGTTTCTCAAATTCTCAATAACACAACCTTTCTTATTGATTGGTTTGATTTGCCTAGGCTATGGTTTGGGAACCGTTGGTTTCCATTCTTTTTTTCGTCCAAAAATCTTTGAACTAATAGAAATTGATAGAAAGATCACCAAACAAAACAAACACAAGCATACGAATCATGCGATTCCGAATGTTTCTCAAATTCTCAATAACACAACCTTTCTTATTGATTGGTTTGATTTGCCTAGGCTCTGGTTTGGGAACCGTTGGTTTCCATTCTTTTTCTAATCCATAAATCTTTGAACTAATAGAACTTCATAGAAAGATCACCAAACAACACAAACACAAGCATACGAATTGATACGGGGTTAGCCGTGTGGATGCCCGATCTTCGACGTTCACGACTCAACAAGGAAAACACAAGGAAACAATGGTCAGAATTGAATGGAACAAAACTGGAAATGATGAACTCGACTCAACAAGAGGAAAAACGACACAACAAAGAAGCAAACTGAAATGAAGAAACGAAAAGGGAAATTGATAGAAACGACGAGAAGGATAACCCTTCGAGACAACTATTAAACCCCTGGTATGTATTTCAAACCAGAATCCTAATAGAATGGACGAAGAACCAACCTTGTACAATCCTACACAACAAGGCGACACCTTGAAGCACAGGAAGGGGGCTCGTGATCGTTGATAAGCACCAAGCTTCGTAGAGGATTGACACAAATCAAACAAACCAAGCTGCGATTCACACACTCAATGAAGCAAAGCTTCAAACTCTCTCTTTTCAAGAGAAAACGATTTCTAAATTCTGAATTGTCTAAGTGTTCCAAACCATCAAAACAATACTTATATGTCTCACTTCTGGAAATAAAAGAAATAATTAAAAAGTCTACTTAATTCTAAGATAGATAGGCCCAAAACAGCATAATAGGCCCAAAATGAAGCAACACACTTGGGTGCCTAAAATAGGCGTCGGTGCCCAAACGAGGCACACCCGCAGCGTCGGTGCCCCAACGCGGCACTCATGCGACGTCGCTTGTGCCTTGGCTCTCTTCATGGAGGGCGCCCACACTTGCTAGGCACACAGCCTTGGCACATGGCTCTATGCTCGCGCTCGCCTCCTTAGCACAAATGAAACACACAAAGGCATGCATTCCACATTGTAGCTTCTTAGCTCGGGATCTAGTGATTGGCCCCTCAAAGAGTGCTGGGGCGCTTGGAGGTGGCTGACTGGATGATCCTTCATCACGAATCATGCGATTCCGAATGTTTCTCAAATTCTCAATAACACAACCTTTCTTATTGATTGGTTTGATTTGCCTAGGCTCTTTTTC
The DNA here is from genome assembly GCA_963924305.1 of Polygonum maritimum. Lineage (NCBI taxonomy): Eukaryota > Viridiplantae > Streptophyta > Magnoliopsida > Caryophyllales > Polygonaceae > Polygonum > Polygonum maritimum. The sequence goes on along the minus strand of OZ002734.1, from coordinate 15,194,169 downwards.
TAGTCCATAAATCTTTGAACTAATAGAACTTGATAGAAAGATCACCAAACAATACAAACACAAGCATACGAATCATGCGATTCCAAATGTTTCTCAAATTCTCAATAACACAACCTTTCTTATTGATTGGTTTGATTTGCCTAGGCTATGGTTTGGGATCCGTTGGTTTCCATTCTTTTTCTCGTAAAAAAATTTTTGAACTAATAGAACTTGATAGAAAGATTACCAGACAACACAAACACAAGCATACGATTCATGCGATTCCAAATGTTTCTCAAATTCTCAATAACACAACCTTTCTTATTGATTGGTTTGATTTGCCTAGGCTATGGTTTGGGAACCGTTGGTTTCCATTCTTTTTCTAGTCCCTAAATCTTTGAACTAATAGAACTTGATAGAAAGATCACCAAACAACACAAACACAAGCATACGAATCATGCGATTCGGAATGTTTCTCAAATTCTCAATAACACAACCTTTCTTATTGATTGGTTTGATTTGCATAGGCTATGGTTTGGGAACCACTGGTTTCCATTCTTTTTTTCGTCCAAAAATCTTTGATTTAATAGAAATTGATAGAAAGATCACCAAACAAAACAAACACAAGCATACGAATCATGCGATTCCGAATGTTTCTCAAATTCTCAATAACACAACCTTTCTTATTCATTGGTTTGATTTGCCTAGGATATGGTTTGGGATCCGTTGGTTTCCATTCTTTTTCTCGTAAACAAATCTTTGAACTAATAGAACTTGATAGAAAGATCACCAAACAACACAAACACAAGCATACGAATCATGCGATTCCGAATGTTTCTCAAATTCTCAATAACACAACCTTTCTTACTGATTGGTTTGATTTGCCTAGGCTATGGTTTGGGAACCGTTGGTTTCCATTCTTTTTCTAGTACATAAATCTTTGAACTAATAGAACTTGATAGAAAGATCAGCAAACAACACAAACACAACCATACGATTCATGCGATTCCGAATGTTTCTCAAATTCTCAATAACACAACCTTTCTTATTGATTGGTTTGATTTGCCTAGGCTATGGTTTGGGAACCGTTATTCTTTTTCTAGTCCATAAATCTTTGAACTAATAGAACTTGATAAAAAGATCGCCGAACAACACAAACACGAGCATACGAATCATGCGATTCTGAATGTTTCTCAAATTCTCAATAACACAACCTTTCTTATTGATTGGTTTGATTTGCCTAGGCTATGGTTTGGGAACCGTTGGTTTCCATTCTTTTTCTAGTCCATAAATCTTTGAACTAATAGAACTTGATAGAAAGATCACCAAACAACACAAACACAAGCATACGAATCATGCGATTCCAAATGTTTCTCAAATTCTCAATAACACAACCTTTCTTATTGATTGGTTTGATTTGCCTAGGCTATGGTTTGGGATCCGTTGGTTTCCATTCTTTTTCTCGTAAAAGAATGGAAACCAATGGTTCCCAAAACATTCGTACGCTCGTAAAAAAAAACATTGGGAATCGCATGATTCGTATGCTTGTGTTTGTGTTGTTTGGTAATCTTTCTATCAAGTTCTATTAGTTCAAAAGTTTTTTTACGAGAAAAAGAATGGAAACCAACGGATCCCAAACCATATCCTAGGCAAATCAAACCAATCAATAAGAAAGGTTGTGTTATTGAGAGTTTGAGAAACATTCGGAATCGCATGATTCGTACGCTTGTGTTTGTGTTGTTTGGTGATCTTTCTATCAAGTTCTATTAGTTCAAAGATTTTTTTACGAGAAAAAGAATGGAAACCAACGGATCCCAAACCATATCCTAGCCAAATCGAACCAATCAATAAGAAAGGTTGTGTTAATGAGAGTTTGAGAAACATTCGGAATCGCATGATTCGTATGCTTGTGTTTGTTTTGTTTGGTGATCTTTCTATCAAGTTCTATTAGTTCAAAGATTTGTTTACGAGAAAAAGAATGGAAACCAACGGATCCCAAACCATATCCTAGGCAAATCAAACCAATGAATAAGAAAGGTTGTGTTATTGAGAATTTGAGAAACATTCGGAATCGCATGATTCGTATGCTGGTGTTTGTTTTGTTTGGTGATCTTTCTATCAATTTCTATTAAATCAAAGATTTTTGGACGAAAAAAAGAATGGAAACCAACGGTTCCCAAACCATAGCCTATGCAAATCAAACCAATCAATAAGAAAGGTTGTGTTATTGAGAATTTGAGAAACATTCGGAATCGCATGATTCGTATGCTTATGTTTGTGTTGTTTGGTGATCTTTCTATCAAGTTCTATTAGTTCAAAGATTTATGGACTAGAAAAAGAATGGAAACCAACGGTTCCCAAACCATAGCCTAGGCAAATCAAACCAATCAATAAGAAAGGTTGTGTTATTGAGAATTTGAGAAACATTTGGAATCGCATGAATCGTATGCTTGTGTTTGTGTTTTGGTAATCTTTCTATCAAGTTCTATTAGTTCAAAAATTTTTTTACGAGAAAAAGAATGGAAACCAACGGATCCCAAACCATAGCCTAGGCAAATCAAACCAATCAATAAGAAAGGTTGTGTTATTGAGAATTTTAGAAACATTTGGAATCGCATGATTCGTATGCTTGTGTTTGTGTTGTTTGGTGATCTTTCTATCAAGTTCTATTAGTTCAAATGTGTACCAATGTTTTGGGAACCATTGGTTTCCCTTCTTTTTCTCGTCAAAAAATCTTTGAACTAATAGAACTTGATAGAAAGATCACCAAACAAAACCATACGAATCATGCGATTCCGAATGTTTCTAAAATTCTCAATAAGACAACCTTTCTTATTGATTGGTTTGATTTGCCTAGGCTATGGCTTGGGAACCGTTGGTTTCAATTCTTTTTCTCGTCAAAAAATCTTTGAACCAATAGAGCTTGATAGAAAGATCACCAAACAACACAAACACAAGCATACGATTCATGCGATTTCGAATGTTTCTCAAGTTCTCTATAACACAACCTTTCTTATTGATTGGTTTGATTTGCCTAGGCTATGGTTTGGGAAGTGTTGGTTTCTATTCTTTTTCTCGTCCAAAAATCTTTGAACTAATAGAACTTGATAGAAAGATCACCAAACAACACAAACACAAGCATACGAATTGTTGGGACGCTATCAAAGACGCTTGCGTACTTGGTAGTGTGCCCACAACCGTCCCTTTTTTTTGATATGACAAACTCACTTTGATTCTAATAAATTTGTCCAAGTGTTCAGGAACGCCAATGACAAAAGGACAACAAGTGTGTGAAGCGTTCCCTAGGCTTAGGGACGCTAGCTAACAGGAAGTAAGGACCAGCTAGAGACTACTTGAGCAAGGACAGAGTCCCAAGCAAGTAGGTACGCATGAAGAGAGTCCTTACTCACTAGCCGACAGGATGACATCACTCGACAACATTTGATCATCCAAGGACACCTGGAGACCGATCCTGTAGCGGAGTCCAACACTACGTGGCGGACGATCCTGTTGCAGAGTTCATCAACACGTGGCGGCCGATCCTGTAGCGGAGTTCATCACACACAGCTGGATACAGGAAGCTTCCTCATCACCGCTATCATACGTGGAGGAAGATCCTATAGCCACGTCCACCAAGGGCATGATCGTCCCAGAGAAATGACGCCCTTCCCCAAGTCCTAGAAATAGCCCCAAGGCATTTATTGTGACGTTAACGCTTTCAGAGAATGTTCAGAGAGAATCAGAGGAAAGCGGCTCACTCAAGAACACGAAGAACTAGCTCAAGAACTCAAGAACAAGACTTGTGCTAGATCGAGTGAGATTTGTAACCAAAACCACAAAATTGTTTGTACTCAGAAAAACCCAAAAAGAGAAAGAGAGTCCTACGAAGTACTGTAGGACGTAGGGATAGAGTCCTTTAGTAGATTGAACCATCGTAAGTTGTAGGCTTAAAGGAGTTCTTTACAAGTGAACTTAGGGAAAAGCTAAGTGTCAGAGAACTGTAAAGACTCGTCAGTACAACTGTAAGAACGTTCAATATAAAGGAAAGAACTATTCAAAAATCATCCAAGGAGGTAGAGGTTTACACTCAAGGACTACTTGGTCTTGAGTGGTTCCTCTATAATTCACTGCGTTCATTACTTACCTGTTTAGTACTTTATTCCGCTGCATTACTCAAGGACGCCCCAACTCCTCGTAGGGACGCCTGACCAAAGGACGCCTTTACCAAAGTAAAGGACGTCCCTTAGTACTAACGATCTAACAATTGGTATCAGAGTAGGCGCTCTAGATTCTTACTGAGTTGCAGGTAAAAATGGACATGGAACCTATTGGAATCTCTTTTGTGAAGCCTCCGCGTTTGACGGACGGCAACTTCAACCGCTGGAAAACTAGATTTGAGAACTTCTGTAGAAGCACAAATTATCAATGTTGGAACGTGATCAGAAAAGTGACCTCAAGGTTCCCGACGACAATAAAGACAAAGAGGACGAGTGGGGTCCTTATGAATTCAAGCTGATGGAAACAAATGCCAAAGCAGTATGCTTTCTTCAAGCGTCCCTCTGCGAAAGGGATGCCACAAGAGTTAGCAATCTCCCCACAGCAAAACAACAGTGGGAAGCTCTTGAAAAATTTCATGTGGGAACTAGACCTGGCAATTCGGGTCGTTCGGGTCAATTCGGATCGGGTCGTTCGGGTCGGGTCCGTTCGGGTCAAATAGTCATTTCGGGTCGTGTTCGGTTCGGTTCGGGTTCGGGTCATGTTCGGGTTCGGGTCTAGTTCGGGTTTGGGTCGTTTCGGGTCATAATATTTCGGGTTAGTTCGGGTTCGGGTCATTTCGGTTCGGGTCATTTCGGTTCGGGTCTAGTTCGGTTCGGTCCTTTTTCGGTTCGGGTCCTTTTTGGATTGTTTCGAATCGGATCATTTCGGATCGGGTCAATTCGGATTCAGGTGTTATGTGGATTCACTTTTTTTAAAATTATAAGATCACCCGCAACGGTGAGTTTTAACGTAGAAAGTTTGGGCATTTTAATGGCTACTTTAATGTGTCTTGTAATAAAACATAGTTACTACATATTATTGACAAAGATTTAGATGTAATTTCTACTTAGTTAATTAAAAAAAAAATTACTATTTGTATTATATACTTGCGGGCACATCCAAACTTATGTTGTATCATAAATCATTAATTAGATTGGATAACATATCATTGACACATTCATGACATATCTATATATTTTAATACGCGTCTCAATTTAACTATGTTAATTAGTGTCAGATCCGGCTAATTACCCGGTTCAATCGGTTAGATGTAGTAGGGCCCCCAAATAATTGAGGCCCCCGATATATCAAGTGTTTTACGTAAGATTTAGGGATACAACTAGACTTGGTGGTAGGGGTGAACAAAAATATCCGATCCGCCCATCCGGCCGATCCGATCCGATAAAATCCGGATAATTTGGATAGTTATATCTTTTATTTATTCATAAAATATAATTTGAAAAAGAATGCTAAAACAGATAATTTGGATATCCATAATATCCAGTCTCGGATATCCGATCCAAACGGATATTTCTTATCGGATATAATAACGGATCGGATACTAATCTAGGTTTGGCCCAAAAATTCGGATATCCACTATTTCGGATCGGATAATCCATTTGCTCATCCCTACTTGGTGGTGTAGATTGTAGAGTAGACTATAAAGTCTATAGTATATTAGTATAGAGTTTAGAAATGTTGTAAATGATTTGTTGTTCGAAACTCTATCTCTTTTTCTTTTCATTTGTTTTATTTTCTTATTGTGCGGGTCATCGTCTCATTAAGCCCTAAAGTTTTCTTTTTTCACCCATTTCGGATCGGGTTACTTCGGGTCAATTTAGTTCGGGTCAGTTCGGTTCGGGTCAGTTCGGGTTCGGGTCAGTTCGGGTTCGGGTCATTTCGGGTTCGGGTCAGTTCGGGTTCGGGTCAGTTCGGTTTACATTTTATTCGGGTCATTTCGGTTCGGGTCATTTCGGTTCAGTTCGGGTTCGGTTCGGGTCTGGGTCATGTTCGGATGGTTAAATTTTCGTTGTTTGGGTCAAATTTCGGGTTCGGGTCGGATCAGTTCGGTTCGGGTTTCGGGTCCGGGTCACTCTCTGCCGGGTCTAGTGGGAACCGCTGAAATGAAGGAGGACGTCCAGCTGAAAATCAAAAAGGAGTTCTATGCTTTTAGTATGCTGCCAAATGAAACGGTCAATGACTACTCGTACCGTTTTGAGGGTCTTGTCACCAAGATGAGAAACTTGGGCATCCCAGAAACAGAGATCTCCATGAGAAACAGAGTTCAAGTAGTTATTGATGGGTTGATTGGAGTCTGGAACTTTGATAGGACAACTTTCAAAGAAAACACAGCCAACAAAACTCTAGATATGGAAGAGATCTATGGGAAGCTCAGGCAGTACGAAGAAAGAAGAATCTCTGACATGACTCAGCTAGGAAAGAATCCTCAAACTGATCTTGCTTTGGCGTCCATAACACCAGAGTACGCTGAGTACCTACGCGGCCAAAGAGATCTAGCATTGATGATGCAAAGTAAATCAACAGAAAAGCTTGAGAACTTGCGTCCCAAAGAGAAAGAAAGCAAGTCAAAGGAAGAAATTGACTCAGATGAGGAACTATCTCTTATTCACAAAGCTCTCAAGTACTATAACAAGAAGAACAAGTATAGTAACAAGAACAAGACTTCTTACAAAAAGGAGAGTCCCAAGTACACAGAGGCTGAAATGAAGGAACTCACATGATACAAATGCAACAAGAAAGGACATTTTGCAAAAAAGTGTACTGTGGGAACGTCCTCCAAGGACAAGAAGAAAGCTCTCATTGGAGCATGCACAGCTGCATGGGATGATCTCAGTTCAAGTGATGATGAACGTGAAGATCAAGTTGCATACATGGTAGTGGAGGACGTCCCAGTTGTTGAAGAGAACGCCTCCGACAATGAACAAGAGGTAACTCACGATTCCATGATGCGTTCCTTAGAAAAATGTTCAAAACCAAAACTCCTTAAACTCATTGGTAAAATCTTGGAGGAAAGTCTTGCTATGAAAAGAAGAATGGATGAACTTGAAGATGAAAATATTGTGGTTGAATGTGAAAATTGTAGTTCAATGACTATTCAACTAGAGTCCTCATGTGAAGAAACTAAGTCCCTAAAAACTGAACTTATGTGTCTCAAACTTGAGAACGCTAAGCTTAGGGAAGAAGTGAAAGTGTTGGGAAAGAGTCCCATAGTTGAGGAAGTAAGACCAATAGTTTTTGTCCCAGCCAAAAGAGGACTAGGCTATGAGTCTGACATTAGGAACTCTCTCCCTAGCGACTTTGAGGCTAGCAAAACTTCAGAACTTGAACTTGAAAGAGAGAAAACCAAGAATCTTCTTGAAAGAATTAGAGTCCTAAAAAGTGGAGACAAAGGGCAAGAGGACTACTATACTAATTCCACCAGTCATAAAATTTATAAGAAAATTGCAAAAGGGGACGGTTCAAAAGTGTGTGATCCCCAAAAGATGAAGCAAAACAAAATCCAACGTCCCAACAAGAAGTACTACCTCGGTACTTACTATAGGACGTGGTGGTACTGTAGACAAGGAGACCACTTCAAATATGACTGTGTGAAACTAAAAGAAGATATTGCAAGTGGCAAAACTGCTAGGACTAAAAATGAAAATGCCTAGTCCGTTCGCAAAGCTAATTCTAGGCGTTCTAGACGTACTAGGAGTTCTTTCCGCAAGTTTGCCATTTCTAATGATGTTAACATTAATGACTATATGCCAGAACCAGAGTTCTATTTTTGTAATGAGCCAGGTAAGGAACACCTTGCCTGGGTCGCCAAAAACTAACCTTGTTTTGGCAGGTGGAAGTGAGGGGACGCCCATGGATCATTGATAGTGGCGCCTCAAATCATATGACAGGAAGCCAGATCCATCTCACTTCTATCCAGAGTAGTGCCACAGGAGGAACTGTCTCGTTTGGCAACAAGGGCAAGGGAAAGATCAAAGGAACGGGAACTGCTATTCTCAACCCGTCCATCAAAGCTACAAATGTAAGTCTTGTTGAAGGACTTGGCTTCAATCTCCTCAACGTTTCCCAAATGTGTGATCAAGGTGAGAACCTAGTCACATTTGACTCAAAGGAGTGCCTCGTCATCAACAAGAAGTCCAACAAAGTTGTTCTCAAAGGAGTTCGCAAGAACAATATCTATATCTTCAATCAAGAGTTCAAGCCTAAATTAGAATTGTGCCTATCTGCTTCAAAGGAGGACGCTGATCTCTGGCATCGCCGACTTGGCCATGCTGGACCAAGCACAATCCTCAAGCTACACCAACGAAATCTTGTGAAGGGACTTCCCCGAATTGATCCTGAGAAAGTTGAACAGTGTGAAGCCTGTATCAAAGGGAAGCAAACAAGAACGCCTTTCAAGGCCAAGAACGAAGTAAGTACAAAGAAGCCTTTGGAACTTCTCCATATGGATCTTTGTGGACCAATGAAGACGCTGAGCTACGGTGGAAAGAGGTACATTTACGTTCTCGTAGATGATTTTTCTCGATTCACTTGGGTTCTTTTCTTGGTGTCCAAAGCAGATTGTTTCAATGCGTTCAAAGTCTTCATCAAACAAGTGGAAGTTGCCCTTGAGACGCCTCTCAAAGCCATAAGATCAGACCATGGGACGGAGTTCCAGAATTCAGAGTTCCTGGCCTACTGTGATCAACATGGTGTCTCGCACAACTTTTCAGCTCCAAGGACTCCTCAACAAAATGGAGTTGTGGAAAGAAAGAACAGGACGCTGGAGGATATGGCAAGAACTATGCTCTTGGCTAATGGCGTTCCCAAGTACTTCTGGGCGGAAGCTATTGCTACAGCATGCTACATCGTCAATCGTGCCATGATCCGTCCCTTGCTGAAAAAGACGTCCTATGAGTTGTTGAATGGAAGGAAGCCTCGCATTGATTATCTCAGAGTAGACCCGGCAGAGAGTGACCCGGACCCGAAACCCGAACCGAACTGACCCGACCCGAACCCGAAATTTGACCCGAACAACGAAAAATGAACCATCCGAACATGACCCAGACCCGAACCGAACCCGAACTGAACCGAAATGACCCGAACCGAAATGACACGAATAAAATGTAAACCGAACTGACCCGAACCCGAACTGACCCGAACCCGAATTGACCCGAACCCGAACTGACCCGAACTAAACTTGACCCGAAGTAACCCGATCCAAAACGACCTGAACTAATTCTGACCCAAAATGACCCGATCTAAAATGACCCGAAATCATCTAAACTAAATCTTAAGCGTAGATATACTATTAAATATATAATTAAAAACTAAAAAGTAATGATATAAAATATTAGAATGGTGGTGCACAAACAATGTATAGCAAAAAACCGAACAAGTACATCTACACTATTAATAACAACCAAATTGTGTCTTAAATGTTTCACTTATCAAAAACAAGTTCTAATGATTAAACAAACAATAATCATTTCATTGTACTTCTCATGTCTTAGAGAAATAGCGGATATCCGAATTTTTTGGTCAAACTTAGCGATCCGTATCCGATCCGTTATTAACTGGATATCCGATAGGAAATATCCGTTTGGATCGGATATCCGAGACTGGATAGTATGGATATCCAAATTATCCGTTTTAGCATTCTTTTTCAAATTATATTATTAAAAATAAGAAAACTTATGAATAAATAAAAGATATAACTATCCAAATTATCCAGATTTTATCGGATCGGATCGGTCGGATGGGCGGATCGGATATTTTTGTTCACCCCTACCACCAAGCCTAGTTGTATCCCTAAATCTTACCTAAAACATTTGATATATCGGGGCCCCAATTATTTGGGGGCCCTGCTTCATCTAACCGATTGAACCGGGTAATTAGCCGGATTTGACACTAATTAGCATACTTAAATTGAGATGCGTGTTAAAATATATAAATATGTCATGAATGTGTCAATGATATGTTATTTTTTTTAATTAACTAAGTAGAAATTACATCTAAATCTTTGTCAATAATATATAGTAACTATGTTTTATTACAAGACACATTAAAGTAGCCATTAAAGTGCCCAAACTTTCTACGTTAAAAACTCACCGTTGCGGGTGGTCTTATAATTTTAAAAAAAAATAAATCCAAATAACACCCGAATCTGAATTGACCCGACCCGAAATGATCCGATTCGAAGCAATCCAAAAAGGACCCGAACCGAACTAGACCCGAACCGAAATGACCCGAACCCGAACTAACCCGAAATATTATGACCCGAAACGACCCGAACCCGAACTAGACCCGAACCCGAACATGACCCGAACCCGAACCGAACCCGAACCGAACAAGACCCGAAATGACTGTTTGACCCGAACGGACCCGACCCGAACGACCCGATCCGAATTGACCCGAACAACCCGAATTGCCAGGTCTATCTCAGAGTCTTTGGTTGCAAGTGCTTCGTTCACAACAATGATAAAGAAAAACTTTGAAAGTTTGATGCAAGGAGTGATGAAGCCATATTCCTTGGGTACTCTCTCACCAGCAAAGCATATAGAGTTTTCATCAAAAGGACTCTAAAGCTTGAGGAGAGTATTCATGTTGTGTTCAAGGAAAGTTCTTCTCACAAAGAAAAATCAAGTAAGAAAGAACGCTCCTCGTCACAACAGCAGGACGACTCTGAAGACGAAGGTGAAGATTGGTCCTCTGAAAAATACTATGTTTCTAAGGACGCTACTCCAAATCCTGAAGAAGTCTCTGTGGACGTTCCTAGTGTTGTTCAGGGAGTTCCATCTAGTAGTTAATCTCCAGTTCAACAAGATGTGGCTGAATCAAGTCAACAAGTCGAGCAATGTCAAGGTGTGGACGCTCACTCTGAGGGGAACGCACTGAGGACGATGCTCAAGATAATAGTGATGATTCTGATGAAGAGATTGATCCAAGGTTTGCTCAATTGTTTCAAAGGGAGTCCCGCTTCTCTAAGGACCACCCTACTTCTCAGATTGTCTCAGATCCCTCTCAAAGAGTTCAAATAAGGTCAGCAGCAAGCAAGTCCCAGAGTGCTAATTTAGCTTTCTGTGCTTTCAATGCTTTTGTTTCTATGGTGGAACCAAAGAACATCAAGGAAGCACTCCGGGACGCTGACTGGATTCAAGCGATGCAAGAAGAACTCAACCAGTTTGAAAGAAACAAACTTTGGACCCTCGTTCCTCGTCCCAATGGCAAAAACATCATAGGGACGCGCTGGGTGTTCAGAAATAAGCTTGATGAAAGTCGACGTGTGTCAAGGAACAAGGTAAGACTGGTGGCTCAAGGATTCAAGCAAGAGGAAGGCATAGACTACGATGAGACCTTTGCTCCTGTTTCTAGAATTGAAGCCGTCCGTCTCCTCATTGCCTTTGCCGCGCACAAAGGATTCAAGTTATTTCAGATGGATGTCAAGACTGCCTTCCTCAATGGAAAATTGAAGGAGGAAGTGTCTGTTGCTCAACCACCTGGTTTCGAGGACGCCTCTCACCTAGATCATGTGTACTATTTGGACAAAGCGCTTTATGGACTCAAGCAAGCCCCTCGTGCATGGTACGACAGGTTTGCGTTCTTTCTTTTGTCTCATGGATACACTAGAGGTTCAATTGATAAAACTTTGTTCATAAAGAAAGTTCACAACACTAGTACAAAATTCCCTATACAATGCGGAAATATTAGGGCGCTTATAAAAAACGCATTAATTTATCAAATATGAAAGACGCTTATACAAAAAAGCGCATTGTAGTATTAAATTGTTTTATAAAAAAGAAGATAATATATAATATAGGACGCTTTTTTAAAAAAGCGCTCTAAAGTTATAAACACGGAAGACGCTTTTTTAAAAAAGCGCCCTAAACTAATAAACAGAAAACGCTTTTTAAAAAAGCGCCCTAAACTACTCTATCAAGAGCCAAAAAGACCTTTTCCGTTCCCGACCTCATCTTACGGCTTCACTACTCCTTCCTTTCCCGACCTCCATAACCCTAACTCCTTAGAGCTTCCCTCTGCCCCATCCGGCCGCCACCGCCAACGGCTACCCCTACGCTGCCCCGCCCCGCCGTCAACAACAACAGCGGCGCCCCGCTCCGCCAGCTTCCCTCTGCGTTGCCATTTCCTCTCGTGCCGCTTCTGGATCTCCATCCACGTCTCGAGCTTCGCCGTGAATCCGCCTCTTTGCCACCGCTAGAGTTCGATCTCCATCCACGTCCTCCTCCTAGATCCAGATCTGGTCCGGAAGCTGGCGTGGCAGTACTCGGGAGCGCCGAGGATGTGATTGAAGGGCGGGGCGGACGGAGAGGAGGTGAAGTAGGAGGAGAAGTTGGAAGGAGACGGTGCTATGGCGCTCGGCGTGGGCGAAGGAGGCCAGGAAGTGGAAGACGGCGTTCTCATGGCAGGTTGACTAGTGGAGTACGGTGAAGACGACGACGACGGAGCCTCGGAGCTAACAAACCCTCGCCTCCACATTCTAGCCCCGTTGGTGAGTATTTCCTCTCTGTAAGTTACTACCATAAGCAAATTGTTCTTCAATTCCTTCCAAAATCTTCGAATTCATGTGCTGGTTTTGTATTGTTATCGATCGATTTCATGGCTTCTCCAACCTTTTGGTTTTGTGCTTCCGGTTATGTGAGATTTGTCTTGCTGAGTACTTGTTCGCCTCGACTTGGACTGCCAAGTCAAATTGTTATGGATTAGTTTTCCTTTTGATGTATCTAATTTTGTTTGCAATGTGAGATTTCAATGGAGTTTGTAATGGATTAGCTTGTCACCGATACGTGGTTGTTTTGTTGCATCTAATCTTAGGGTCATCGTCTCTAGCACGTAGGAAGATATTAGCTGAGATGGGATATGAGTTCAGCAATGTGGTAATGTCTGGTCCAAAGTTTATGGTTCATCCAATTTAGTATAGAGAGACTAGGTCTGACTCCAATTGTTGTGATTCAAGACTGCAGATATTGATGAAAAGAGCATTCGGAAGGAAAAGCCTGAAGAGTTAGTTATGGCTCTTACTGAGATCCGTAACTTTCTTGGTGAGAAGAAGGTACTGCTCTTTCTTTCCAACCTTTTGAATCGCTAGTGATGTATATGTTCTTGGAAGATTATTGATTGAACGGTTCTGGTCCTACTCGGATTTAGCTCCAGATGCTCGAACAATTGCAATGTGCTTTGTTTGTAGTCAGTTTGTTACAAATGTTTATTTTGATAGTGTTGGGATGTTAGGCGTATGTTTTTTTATCCATTTTGATTATTGATTATTGACTGTTTGTTAATTAATGGTGTTTATGCTGGCTTCGAATAAGAAAGTATGATTCTGTGAATGAATTGGCATTGTAGGTTGTGAAAATAGTCTAAGACCTATCATTCAGTCGTGATTTTAGCATCTTGTTGAGTAGTATGCTTATTGTTATAGTCATGTGCTTGAACATTGATGTACAAAGGATCATTTTCTGAAATTTGTTTGTAGTGTCATCTGCTGTGTGTATGGCTTTTGTTGATGTTATAGTGAGAGGCTGTAGTTGTTCTTTGAATCATATCCATCATAGCATTCAAAAGGTCTCTTAACTATTTAGAAATTGGCTGCTAAAGACTCCTGAAAAGTTTTGATAATGGGTGCTGTGCTTTTTCATGCAATTTAACTGTCTAAATTGTTTGGTCTGTTAACCTTCAAATGCTCATGTTTTTCTCCCTCTACAGGTGAGGAAGGTGGATATGCTTGAAGGTGTCACCATATTCAGGTCTGAGAAGGTCAAGGACGAACTGGTTTTGGATGGAAATGACATTGAACTTGTCTCCCGATTTGCTGCCCTAATCAACCAGGTACTGTTTCTGCTCATTATTGTCAGTAAATTTTCTTGGAACTTAATTTGGTTTTGCATCATCTTGCTTATCTTATTCTGCCCCGTGTTGTATACAGAAATGCCATGTGAAGAACAAGGATATCAGGAACTTAATTTGGCGTCTTTCCTTGGTATTAGTTCTATAATCTATTTTCTATTTGTATTTGTGACTACTTTTGGAAGATTGTGATGATCTTAGATGAATTTTGGGGTGAAAACGTGGGTTTAATATCCTTCAAATGAGTTGGAACTTTCTGACAATCTCCATTCCATTAATTATATTCAATCATTGAATAATAGCCTTTTCCGGGTCACACTAGATGTAGGCAAGTATAAACTAGATGTAGGCAACTTTATGAGGTAATGATCATGCCGATGTATTGTGGGCATAGTGCAAGTGGCTTTTATATAATATGTGTCAATTAGTTTGTGATCAGCTTTATTATTGGTTTACCTACTAAGTGGAGAACTAAACCTAGAGCTCACATGCAGGCAAAATTGGAGGTCCAGGATAAGGCTCAAAAGCAATCAGTTGAACGGCTTAGTACTAGAAAGAAGATCAGCGTGAGCACATCTCTCCATTCCTTCATTGTCTATCACGGAGAAAGTTTTATCGTTTCTCATAACCATAGCTCCAAGTTAGCTGAATTTTTTTAGATGATAGTGTACTCAAAATTTTAGATGCACTATGTAGTGGAAGACATTGATAATTTCTGTTGAGTATTTGTGTACTATTAATATATTGAATCATTAAAAATTGTGGTATTTGATTTGTGCATTTAAAATTTGTGGTGTGTATTTTGAAATAAAGGTGCAATATTATTGTAGCTAGGTTTGATTTTTTTTAAAAAAAAAAAACTTTTTCGTACATGGTGCTATATCACAACAGAGCATCATGTTTTATTTTTTTAAAAAAAAAACTAAGAATTTTAGGGCGTTTTTTTTGAAAAAGCGCCCTAAGAGTTTAGGGCGTTTTTTAAAAAAGCGCCCTCCACGTTTAGGGCGCTTTTTTCTGAAAAGCGCCCTCCGCGTTTAGGGCGCTTTTTCTGAAAAGCGCCCTCTGTGTTTAGGGCGCTTTTTCTGAAAAGCGCCCTCCGTGTCTCTGTTTTATGGCACTTTCAAAAAAGCGCCCTCTGTAGCCTTTTAATGCACTTCGGCTTAATGCACTATGAAAAGCGCATTGTGCTTCTTTAAAAAAGCGCCCTGTACAAGGCATTTTGTACTAGTGCAAGGACATTTTAATTGCCCAAGTCTATGTTGATGATATAGTCTTTGGTAGTACTAACATGAAACTTGTAGATGAGTTCAAGTCCTTAATGAGTAGCGAGTTTGAAATGTCCCTTATTAGAGAACTCAATTTCTTCTTGGGACTTCAAATCAACCAACTCAAGGAAGGGACGCGCATCGACCAACAAAAATATGTCCGTGAAATGCCTGAGAAGTACGGGATGAACACGTCCAAACCTGTTGCAACCCCTTGTTCTCCAAATTCGCGTCTTTACGCAGATGAACAGGGAAAGAACATTGATCAGAAGCTTTACAGAGGAATGATTGGTTCTTTGCTCTATTTGACCGCAAGTCGTCCCGACATCATGTTTGCCGTTTGCTTGTGTGCACGCTTCCAGGCAAATCCAAAGGAGTCCCACATGCAAGAAGTCAAGAGGATCTTTCGCTACCTCAAAGGACGTGACGATCTTTGTCTTTGGTACCCTAGGAAGACGTCCTTCAAGCTTGTTGGTTACTCGGACGCTGATTATGCTGGTCATGTAATTGATAGAAAAAGCACTTCGGGAATGGCACAGTTCCTTGGTTCATGCTTAGTCTCCTGGGGATCTAAGAAACAGAACTCTGTGGCACTTTCAACTGCGGAAGCTGAGTACGTTGCTGCTGCCTCGTGCTGTTCACAAGTTATCTGGATCAAATATCAACTAGAGGACTACGGTATCAATCTTGACACTATTCCCATTCGTTGTGATAACACAAGTGCTATTGAAATTTCTAAGAATCCTGTTTTTCATTCACGCACAAAGCATAATATAAGGCATCATTTCTTGCGTGATAATGTTGAACTAGGACTTATTAGTATGGAACATGTAAGGACTGAAGACTAAATAGCTGATATTTTCACTAAGGCGCTTGATAGACGTCCCTATGAGCATCTAAGGCTGCTCTTGGGGATGATAACTTTTAAGTAGCAAGTCCCGTTCTACTATTCCCTCAATGATTGGCAATGTTTAGTAGATGCTAAGTGTTTAAGGACTGTTATGCATTGAATTCATATTTGCAAGGACGCTAGTCTCAAACTTCATGTGTTTGCTACTTTGGAACGCCATTCAAATTTTCTCTATTGTGTCTTGAAAAGAGTATCCCTGATCACCCAACCCTCATTATAAGCCGAAATGATGGGAACTCTAAGCTTACCCTAGCCGAGAACTCCGCAAAAGCGTCCTATGAGCTTCATATTTTTCTTTTACGGGACGTACTTGCTTCGTTCTCAAATGGTTCGAAAGGTGATCACAAGGACGGTTCAACTGGTCATTGGTTTGCTTGAAGAGGTAAATTTTTGCTAAGTATGAGAGAACGCTCAATGTTTGTAAGAGAGGACGCCAGTTCAATTTTGAGAAGAAGTTGAAGAGTCAGAATTTTGAACTTTTGAAAGTGTAAACAGTGACCGTTGCTTTTGCTCAAATTTTAAGGGGGAAGTTTTGACACGTGTCGCATAGTAAAACAATGGTAATTACAGCTTGTGCCACCGCTTCCTCTATATAAGGCCAGAACAGTCGCTTTCAGAATTTACTGCGCTCACCTACCTTCTTGCTCTCACATTTGCTCTGACCTCTCTCTAACATTCCGACAACTTTCTCTCACTAAAACTCATCTGAATATGTCTCAAAGACTGATGAACGTGGCCGGATCTTCTACCGGCGGGAAAAGAAGAAAATTGGTGAAGTCCCACCATATAGAGAAGCCAAAACCTATCGTCCTTAATGAATCTCTGGTGGACTTCATCAACAGGAAGCCCAAAACCCTGTACAACTTGATCAGGGAACGCATGGACAGACCTGACGTGATGAAGGACGCAGTTAAAACAAGGAACTGTGAGAAGTTCATTGAACGGTTCGTCATCAGAGGCCTCCACAACACGGACTACAAGGACTTACCAGGGAGTATGGACGACGTTCTTTTCTTTTCGCAGTTTGGTGGTGAGAATCTTAGTCCTTTACTTGATTTAATACCAGACTTGCATAACGCTGTCCTCCCAGACTTCCCGATGTACCCTAAAGACTCCTTGGCTTACAAAATGCTTAAAACCCGTGTGCCAAGTCCCTCTCCCCCACCTCCTCAAGTCCCCACAATCACAACAAAAAACTTGCTAAAGCGTCCAGCCCCATCTTCTCCTCTCTCCAAATCATCACAACCTTTCTCCTCCTCAAATCCTACCGAAATTGTGGACAAGTTTCCACCTCACTTCATGGAGGGACGCTCCAAGAAAACTCATGACCCACGGCCCCTCAAAAAGGCCAAGCCTTCAAGCGTCCCCCCTTCTAAAAGCTCCACACAAAGGCCTAGCTCCACAAAAAGTCCTTCCAATCTCTCCAAGGAATCCACTCCAACTCCTAAACCCATATCAATTGTCCAACTCCCCACTCCTCCACCGTCCCCTCAACCCTCAAAGAAAAATGCTCTCATTCCTTTTCCTCCCAAACCCTATTCTCCCCTCAACCTTGCCAATTTCCCTTCTGCCCCGGCCCACATATCTCCACCCAAGGACCCCGAGACCCCCAGGTCCCGCCGTCCCTCCTCAGAAAGTGGCCCGGAGGAGGTAGAACAGCGTTCAACTCTTGAGCACACTTTTCGCAGACGCAAAGCTGGTGAAAAGCCCAAAGTGTTGCTAGCCAAGGACGCTCCAGAGCCCGAGCACATCTCCTCCTCCTCCTCTAGCTCATCTGAGAGCCAAAGAGGAACGCCTGCTGATCAAATCTCCCCATTCATTGATGTCGTTGGGACTCTAACGACGAGGCGGAAGGAGTCGAGAATGCTCCTGCTGAAAAACAAGCTGAGGACGCTGGTGAGCACCAGGTCGCTCAAAAGGACGCCGAGCCCACCCTTTCTGACGAGCTCGAGCGTGATGCAAATGAAGTCCCTCCCTACAACCAATCCCTCCCTCTCCTAAATCCCCTCCCAACTCCTCAAGAAAACCCCTCCCCCTCAATCCAAACAGAATCCCACCAAGTCCCTGCGGACGCTGAGCCACAAACAGAAAATCACGTCCCAAGGCCAAGTTCCTTCTGGTGCCGATCAAGCCACAGCTGGTGGCAATGATGAAAACACACAAGGCACAAAGAACGCTGCTGGCCAGGACGCTAATGAAGAAGAGTCAGAGGGCTCCGCTGATGACAGTTCTTCTGATGGTGAGGACTCTGAGTCTCCCAAGGGTAAAAGAAAACGCAAGCCTGATGGCGCCCCCGTCAAAGTTCTCAGCCCTCTCATTTACTCCGAAGAATGCCTCTCCTCTGATGAGTTCCGGGAATCGGAGGGTCTCACAATTTAAATTTATAAAACCGAACCTCACTTGTAGTAAAGAGGTAGGGTGTCGAACACACGGGAGTTCGTGCGTCGAGAGTACCCGAAAAGACTAAAAAGAGGAGAAAATAAAGACAAACGAAGGAAAACAAGAGAGATCTCCTCGGACTGACACAGGGTCACTTCGGTCCGAGGTAGGATTGAGGTTGAGTTGCACGGGACCGACGTTGGTGCAAGTCGGGCCCGAGGTTCTGGGTAACTCGGTCTAAGCAAAATAGTAGATCGGTCTTGGGTTTTTGGGTTCCTCCCCCAACTAGACTTGGATATTCTACCTCAATTCAACCAATAAGTGTTTGATTCTAGTGAGATCGAGGTTGCTCGCCTCAAATCCCTCCAATCTACACCTCGACCCAAGGGAGCTTTCACTCACCTTCGATGCTAGAGACTTGTGATGGGATAGAGACCACTTTCGCTTACTCTTACCAAACACAAGCTCTAGATCCCTTGCTTTCACAAGAGAATTGAAGCTCAATGTAGAGAGGATTCACAAATCAAGCACTCAAGGCTATGGAATTGGGGTTTTCTACCCAAATCTAGCTAGGGGATTCCCCCATAGCCCAAGACTATGGAATCTACTCCATGTGGTAAGAGAAAAACGAAATCAAAAGGGAAATCAAGCAAAACTCAATCATCATCATCAAATCAAACTCAAATTGCATTCAAATCCAAAGTATCTACAAAATCCAAGTTCAAATCTACTTGATCAAAGCAAATCAAGGTACAAAACTCACAAATCTTCCTCTCTTCTCCACCGATCTCTCCTTCTCTTCCTTCTCCCTTCTTCTCCTTGCTCTCCAAGCCTTCCTTGAGCCTTTGAGAGTGAAATTGGGTTTGGTGTGTGTGTCCCACTCGTCCCCCTCACACTCCACCCCTCGATTTGATCACCAATCACCTCTCTTATCCTTCTCTTTGGATTGGGGACCAAGGAATCCCAATTTAGAAAGGGGCAAATGTGGAAAGTTGCTAAAAATATGCCTTGGGGAACAATCTTCTCACACGCCGACTCGGACCGACACGGGATGACCTCGGGCCCGACGTTGGGAACGTCGGTCCCGTTCACTGGACGCTCGATCTCGGGCCCGATGTGGTGTAACTCGGTCTTGGGCCTCGATCCTTGCCTTCTTCCTTGGTTTCCTTTGGTTCCACTTCATTCTTAGCTTGGCTCTTGCACTCCTTGACTTGGCTCCTTCCTCAGTTCCTCGAAATCATCCTCATTCTTGCCATTTTACCTACAAAAACAAACAAACTCGCATAGTTTCCGACTCTTGAAGAAAACCGGGAACTAAGCTAAAAAGGAAACGAAACTAACAAAGAAGAGAATGAAAAACACATATTTACAAAGGAAATTAACTACTAAAACACCTCCAAAATGAGAGACATCAGAATACCCCATACTTAAACTTGCTTGTCCTCAAGCAATAACAATGTAAGCAAGACCGAAGCACAATCTTCAAGTAAAGCCTCATATGAAAAACTCAAGTAAGCACAAGTGATAGATATGCTAGCAAGATTATGTCATCACACATGATCAAGTGTTCAAGAAATAAAGTCTAATGCAACAAAGCCTCACTTTAGGTATGTGGAAATGTGTATCACTCATCATGTGTTTAGGCTTAGCAATGAACACTCAAACTCAACAAACATGCAAGTAAAGACTTTACTATTAAAGCTAATATCACCAATTCCTCCACCTAGAGATGCCTATTACAATGCACACAAAGGATATGAACTTGGCTCAATGGAGGTCCTCAAAGAGGTTCCATTCGGCCGGGTTGTAATGGGGCTTTTGGTGTTTCTCAAGGTAGGAATCACTTTGGTCTTGTGGTGCTTACAATGGGGATTGAACTTTCTAGTCTCTCACCAAACTCACCAAATCATTCCACTTTCATTTTCACACTCCAAAAGACTTTGATTTTTCTCTCTTTTCAACTTTCAACCCACTCTTTTTCACTTAACATTCCACTTCATCTTTGCACTACACTTTTTGTTGGATTTTTCAAACTTTTTACACTAGGATCGACTTGCACTAACTCGGGCCCGATGTGCACTTTAACTCGGTCGGTGCCCTTTTTCTTTCACTTAAGCACTTTGCTTTCAATCCACTACTTTTTCCAACTTTTCTTTCTTTCTTTTCACTCTTCAAAGATGCACTACCCACTTGATTTATAACTCCATTCTTTGCCCACCAAAGAGAATCTCAACTCTCCAAATATTCTTCCAAAACCTCTCACTAAAGTCCAATCCCATAAGGGTCAAGTCATATAGGCTAGGAATCATATTTTTGAGGAGTTTCAAACAAAGGTCTAAGGCTAAAACGGGGCTACAAACAACGGTTTATCTTCAAGGTAGGATATGGAATATTTTGTGACTAAATGAAACAAAGTTCAAATCAATGTGACAATGCATAGAACAAATCTCATATTGGTCTTGGAAAATAGATAAAAACCTCAATAGCAAGTTTTACTAAGCATGCTTGAGCTATTTCACACAAGAAAATGAGGGATATGCAATATGAACAAGCATCCCTAAAATGGCCAAAAATAATCTCACAAGGTTCACTCTAGCTTAGTTGCATCAAAACTTCATCCTAGAACTCATGTGCTCTATAAAAAACATGCAAGATATCATATCACATCAAAAACAACATCCATTTAGAGGCTAAATTATCCAGAAAATATGCAAAAGACTTTACATGCTCACATCATCATTAGCTCTCATATGGACATCTAAGATGGGAATTCCTAGTCCAAAAACAAAATCTTTTTGACATTTTCACACAATTTTTCGAATTTTTAGGGATTTTTGCAAAAAAATTTCAAACCAAAACAAGCTCAAACAAACTCATCCATACATGCCATAAAATCGATCATCATTCGACACCTTATCATGCCACTATCCAAAATGAAACATCCCTTAAACAAGAAAAACACAAACAACCTACACATGGAACTAATGAGCAACTAACCCACCCCATACTTAAAATTTTGATGTACCCATCAAAAGAAATCAAAACTCAAAAGTAAAGAGAAGAGTAGAGAAAGCTCACAATTCCTTATTCTTGAATGGCATTTTTGAGGCTTAGTTTGGAGGGTGGCCACGGCGTTGTCTCCTTTGAATCCGGGCGTGCCGCTCTCGCTCATACACTTGATCGTTGAAGGGATCTTGGCTTGGCGGTTGTAGTGGTGGCGCGGGAGGTGTCCATTGGTCTTCACGGAATGAGAAATTCCCGGACATCCACTCATTGAAACTAGCTTGCATGGACCACCTTTGATCCTCGGACGCCCTCAAGTCCTCTACCTCACGTCTCGTGTAGGCGATGTTGCGGTTCACCTCATCAAATCGTACTTGGAAGTTCTCTTGGTGTTGGAAAAGTTGTTGTTGTTGGAAGTTGAGTTGGTGCGCTTCTTGGAGCATTGATTGTTGTTGAAGTTGGAGATGCGACAATTGGTTTGCCAAGAAATTCATGTCCACCGATTGGTTAGGCTCGGGGAACACCATCCCGGGGCCGTACCATTGGGCATACCCCTCATATCCTCCGTAGCTAGGTGGTGCTTGATGTGCTCCACTTCCCTCACCCCGCTCGAAGTGGCTAGGGACCGGTTCGGGCAAGAACACG
This sequence comes from Polygonum maritimum, assembly GCA_963924305.1. NCBI lineage: Eukaryota > Viridiplantae > Streptophyta > Magnoliopsida > Caryophyllales > Polygonaceae > Polygonum > Polygonum maritimum. The sequence goes on along the minus strand of OZ002734.1, from coordinate 15,172,089 downwards.
TCGGACCGACGTTGATGGACATCGGGCCCGACGTAAGATGCTCCTCGGTCCAAGAGAGTTGGGGCGTGGTCGGTGAGCAAATGTTGGTAACCTCCTTCTTCTTCTTCTTCTTCACCTCCCGGCGCGTCTACCTCCATGTCGTCTCTCCTCACATACTCATAACGGTTGGGCTCTTCCTCTTCGGTGTCCGGGGAAGCTTGAGGTGTAGTGAAACGGATGTGTTGAGGTCGTCTCCTAACCTCAAGTGTCCCCTCCGGCTCTCCATAAGGATTGACGTTCCCCGCCCACACTTGATACCAATTGTAGTAAGAAGTGAGGTCGAAGAGTCGAGACTCCAAAGGAACATGCACGTTGTTGAAGTTGGAGTGTGGGGCTAGGTAAGTGGAGGCGCCGGTCACTAGCTTCTCCTTGATAATGTTGGCCTTCTTGAAGTATTTGAGGTCCATGAACTCCACGCCATTTGGGGCCGGTGTGTAGGTAGACAAGTCCACCTCAAGACGGTGAGCTAACCAGGCAATCATACCTCCGAAATAGATCCATGAAGAACTTTGAAAGTCCCTCACCATCTTCACCCATTCCCATGTGAGGTTCATCGGCTTCTCATTCTCAAACAACATCTCATAGAGAATCATGGCCTCCTCCTTCATTGGTTTACTCAATTCATGCCTTGCAAAGATAGAACACCCCAAGGCTCGGATCATGACTCGGAAGAGCGGGTTGGCTATCTCATTCGTTGATGCTCCTTTCCTCATCTCGCTCTTCCCGGCCAAAAACTTCCAAAGGTAATCAACCATCTCATTGTCAACATAAGCCTCCTCTCTCGTAAATGGGAACCCGAAGTAGGTGGCCAAGTTCCGGAGAGAGAGTTCTTGCAATTCGTTGCCCATTTGGAAGGAAATCATGCCTTCACTCTCGGGTCCCTCATATGTGCACTTGAATGTCGCCATGAACTCGGACGTCAAGGCGGGGTAATGAGTGTTGTTCCACCTTAGCAAGACATTGAGCCCAATGTGATTATAGCACCGAGCAAGAGGTTCATCCATGTTCATCTTTTGAATTGACTCCCAATCTAACCACCGAGTGTGGTGAGATAAACCCATGAGACGCTCATACTCTCTAGCATCATCCTCTCATCCTCAATACGCACATCATCCATCCTTTGGACTCTCTTGGACGACTTCTTGGACTTCTTAGTGGCTTTCTCCATCCTAGAAGAAGATGCTCGGGTAGACATGATACCTACACACAATCAAAACCAAAGAACTACAAGATAAAATCCATACAATCCACAAAAACACAAGCTTCCATCACAAACAACTTATCATGCAAAGAGATAACCCCATACTTGAACTTAACACACTCAATCCACAAAATTCAATCATGCATGAAGTAAGATTCTCATATCAATGGTCAAGCCTCAAATCATATCATGAATAGCATGCTATAACCAACATTCAAGAGCAAGAAATCTTAAAATCACACAAAAGAATCTCGAAAAACGTCGGACCGATATGCAAACAACAACGGGCCCGAGGTTGGGGACCTCGGTCCGAGTTACTGGACCGACTTCGAACATCGGTCCCGAGGTACTAGGTACCTCGGACCGAATTCATTCCGACTTCTCTTCCTAGATCTATCCTCAAAACACATAATCATGCCCCTAAAATCCAAATTCTACCATCAATCAACATCAATCGAAGTTCTAAGTGGGATTTAGCAATAATTAAGCACAAATTTCACAATGCATGCAAATCACCATGGATGCTCAAAGTTCAAGCTCACTCAATCATGGCATATCTCAAATCTAGCAATGAAATTCACAAAGAATCAAGTAGAGATTGAGATTTACATACCAAATATGAAGAAACTAAGAACTTCTAGCAAGCAACTTTTAGAACTCAAATTTCCTCTTCTAGATCTAGAAGAAGGATGTAGATCTATGGGATTTGGGTGGGATTTTTGGCTTTTGGTTCAATGTTTGGGTATGCTAGGGGATGGATCGAGATCTTGTGGTGAGGTTGCTTGAGGATCGACTATGGTGGGGGGGGGGAGGATCGATTTTGGGGTTTTGAGAGAGAATTGGGTATTTTGGGAAAGTAGTTAATGGGGATGGTGATGTTAAGTAAGGGAAAAGGCTCTTAAATGGGGAAGAAGACAAAGGTGGGTCAAGAGGGTATAGTAGGAATTTCCACAAAGTCAAGGTCCAACATGGGTCGGCATACTTGGACCGACGTCGGGCACCTCGGGCCCGAGGTACTGGGTACCTCGGTCCTACCCGATTTTGGTTCCTAAAATTCCCACGCCTTGGTTACTTCTATCCACAAGTTCTTGCATCATTTCCACAAATACCACACATGCTAATGAAGCTCACACAACACATATTTCCACAAAATACAAGCTAGAGAAGAGATTAGGTCTAATCTAAACTAAGACAAAAAGAAACAAGCTAGAAACTACGAAAATGAATCTACCAAACCCGGGTTGCCTCCCGAAGAGCGCTTCTTTAACGTCATTAGCTTGACGTCTAACCTTTACCCTTCAAGGAGGGTGAAAAACGGTGAATTGATCCTCCTTGCCATGGTCATCTCTACAATCCTCGTAGCCAAAATGCCACCATTTGTGTTTGATGAAAGTGTGGCATCCATCATACTCCAAAGTGTAGGTTGGCATCTCTTGCATCTTCTCAACTTGCTTTTCATCACCTACATCACAAAAGTCTAAAGAATTTCTAGGAGACTCTATGACATCATAACTCAAATCATCTTGCAAATCATCTAAGCAAAGATAATCATCTCCTAAATCCTCTTTCAAATCATCTAAGCACATGAAAGAATCTCCCACATCAAAAGGATATAGATTAGGATACTCTTCATGATTTGGTGGGCTATCTCCATCTCTTGTCTCATCATGGATTTGAACATCGACCATGTCATGGTCTCTCAATGGTGCTTCCTCTCTTGTGGACTCCAACTCCTCCCTCTTGCATTTGGCATTTTCCTCTAGTTTCAAGATCGCCAATGCATCCGGTTCATTAAGGGCCTTGTTGAAATGGAACTCCACTTTCTCCTCTCCAATCTCGAAGGTGACTTTCCCATTCCTCACGTCAAACTTGGCACCCGCCGTAGCTAGAAACGGCCTCCCGAGAATAATGGGCACCATCGGATCCTCTTTCATGTCTAAGATCACAAAATCATCAGGCACAAAATATCTTCCCACTCTAACCGGGACGTCATCAAGAATTCCGGTGGCCTTTGTTGAAGAACCATCGGCCATGGTAAGACTCATATCAACCGGCTCCATATCTCCGAGGTTAGCCCTTCTCCATATGCTCATGGGCATAACCGAAATACTTGCTCCTAGATCAAAAAGAGCTTTGAATTGTTGAGAACCAATCCCTACGGTGATGGCAAATCTTCCGGGATTACCAAGCTTTTGAGGTAGCTCCAATATCTTCACCTCGTCTTGCATCTCAACAATTGACCTCTTCTCGCTCAAGATTTCCTTCAAAAACTTTGCATAAGATGGCATCTCACTTAGAGCATCGGTGAAAGGAATGGTAATGTTCAAGCCTTGCAAAAGCTTCAAGAACCGCTTGAACTTGCCCTCAACAATCTCCTTGGGCTTCTTCATAGAATATGGAAGAGTAGTGCCACCTTGCTTCTTGCTTGGATCAACCTCCTTGGATCGATCTTTCTCAACATTTCCACCTTGGACCGACGTTGGAAGTACCTCGGGACCGACTTCAGGGACATCGGTCCCAAGGCAAAGATCATCTGGGCACGTCGGGCCGACTTCAGGGCAAGTCGGGCCCGAGTTGGGTTCAACCTCGGTCCACTCCAAGGGACTTCCTCCGTCTATAGGATCGACATCTGGGGACGTCGGGCCCGAGTTGCTGGGAACCTCGGTCCAACTCTCTTCTCTTGATTTTGGAACTTGTGGCTCGGGCAAACTCCGTCCACTCCTTAATCCTATGGCTCGAACTTCGTTTTGTTGTTGTGGGGCACGGGGATTCTCCTCGGGTCGGCCCGGGAGTCTCCCTTCCTCTCTTGGAAGTTGATTCGCCATGTGAACAAATTGGTTGTCCACTTGCCTTCTCCAAACACCTAACTCCTTGAATTGATCATCAAATTTCCTCTCCATGTTGGTGACTTGATTCTTCAAATCTTGAGCCCATGGTGGTGCTTGCTCATAGAAACCGGGAGGTCGGTATGGTGGTTGTTGGGCTCTTGGCTCGTTGTTGTTGAAGTTGTTGTTGTAGCCACTAGCTTGCCCTTGATTCCACCTTCCTCCATTGTTGAAATTGGATCTTCCTCCGAAATTTCTTTGGACATAATGAGCCCCCTCAATTTGTTCCGCCAATCGGACTTGGCGCTCATTTGGGCATTCTTGTGCTCCATGCTTCAAAGAACCACACTCTTCACATGCTCTTGTGGTTTGTTGGGCATAACTCATCTTCCTCCTCATTTTGTTCAATTCATCCTCCAAGAATTGGATATTCACATCTTTGTCCACCTCTTCACTTTTGGGATCGTAGAGCTTCTTTGGACCTTCTCCATGGACTCTAGCTTCCTTGCTCACATTGCTAGCCCCATACATCGCCTCATAATCCGAGAGTTTGTCCAACAATTCCCATGCTTGTTCCGGCGGCAAGTCAATGAACCCACAATCGGTATGGAGGTTCAATTTATCCTTTGTGGCGGTGTTGATCCCTTGGAAGAAGATGTCTTAAAGGACATAGGGTTGTTGACTATGTGTCGGACACGCCCTCAACATCTCCTTGAATCTATCCCACGCCTCGAAAAGTGGCTCATGAGCTCCTTGTTGGAAACTAGCAATTTTCCTTCTAAGCTCCGTCGTCTTGGTGGGCGGGAAGAACTTCATCAAGAATGCTTCATTTAGGGCCCTCCATGATGTGATGGATCGAGGTGCTTGACTCTCCAACCAATGCAAAGCCTTGCCTCCCAAAGACCACTTGAAGGCTTTGAGTAGCACATACTCAAGTGTCTCATCATCCGTGGAAATGGTCTCACAAAGGTCCTTGAATTGCTTCACATGCTCGATCGGACACTCATTCGGCCTCCCTTGGAATTGCTCTCTCTTGATGAGTGAGATAAATTGAGTTTTTATCTCAAAATTCCTTGACACCTCCGGCAAGACGATGGCCGGCTCCGGGACCTTCAACTCCGGATGCATGTATTGTCTAGCATTCCGGGGTTAAGTGTTGATTTGGGCCTCCAACCTTATCCTTTGCTCCCTCTCTCTACGGGCCTCGGCATCTCGATTTGCCATCTCAATTTGCATTCGAGCCATATCGGCTCTCATCCTCTCAAACTCCTCATCTCGGGCTTGGTCCGCCATCCTCTTCTTCTTTCGGGCTTGCCTTAGAATACTCTCCGGGTCACATACAAAGTCGAGCTCAAGGGTTCCTCGGACGGAACTAGCTCGCATGCACCTACAACCAAAGACACAAACAAAAACCAAATCAAAACAAACAAGGGGTTTGGGCTAGTCCTTCACCCAAATCACTACCAAAATCAAAGACTCAACAAAGATGGGTACCTCGAACAAGTAGAACTCCCCGGCAACGGCGCCAAAATTCTGATGAGTTTCGGGAATCGGAGGGTCTCACAATTTAAATTTATAAAACCGAACCTCACTTGTAGTAAAGAGGTAGGGTGTCGAACACACGGGAGTTCGTGCGTCGAGACTACCCGAAAAGACTAAAAAGAGGAGAAAATAAAGACAAACGAAGGAAAACAAGAGAGATCTCCTCGGACCGACACAGGGTCACTTCGGTCCGAGGTAGGATCGAGGTTGAGTTGCATGGGACCGACGTTGGTGCAAGTCGGGCCCGAGGTTCTGGGTAACTCGGTCTAAGCAAAATAGTAGATCGGTCTTGGGTTTTTGGGTTCCTCCCCAACTAGACTTGGATATTCTACCTCAATTCAACCAATAAGTGTTTGATTCTAGTGAGATCGAGGTTGCTCGCCTCAAATCCCTCCAATCTACACCTCGACCCAAGGGAGCTTTCACTCACCTTCGATGCTAGAGACTTGTGATGGGATAGAGACCACTTTCGCTTACTCTTACCAAACACAAGCTCTAGATCCCTTGCTTTCACAAGAGAATTGAAGCTCAATGTAGAGAGGATTCACAAATCAAGCACTCAAGGCTATGGAATTGGGGTTTTCTACCCAAATCTAGCTAGGGGATTCCCCCATAGCCCAAGACTATGGAATCTACTCCATGTGGTAAGAGAAAAACGAAATCAAAAGGGAAATCAAGCAAAACTCAATCATCATCATCAAATCAAACTCAAATTGCATTCAAATCCAAAGTATCTACAAAATCCAAGTTCAAATCTACTGGATCAAAGCAAATCAAGGTCGAAACTCACAAATCTTCCTCTCTTCTCCACCGATCTCTCCTTCTCTTCCTTCTCCCTTCTTCTCCTTGCTCTCCAAGCCTTCCTTGAGCCTTTGAGAGTGAAATTGGGTTTGGTCTGTGTGTCCCACTCGTCTCCCTCACACTCCACCCCTTGATTTGATCACCAATCACCTCTCTTATCCTTCTCTTTGGATTGGGGACCAAGGAATCCCAATTTAGAAAGGGGCAAATGTGGAAAGTTGCTAAAAATATGCCTTGGGGAACAATCTTCTCACACGCCGACTCGGACCGACACGGGATGACCTCGGGCCCGACGTTGGGAACGTCGGTCCCGTTCACTGGACGCTCGATCTCGGGCCCGGTGTGGTGTAACTCGGTCTTGGGCCTCGATCCTTGCCTTCTTCCTTGGTTTCCTTTGGTTCCACTTCATTCTTAGCTTGGCTCTTGCACTCCTTGACTTGGCTCCTTCCTCAGCTCCTCGAAATCATCCTCATTCTTGCCATTTTACCTACAAAAACAAACAAACTCGCATAGTTTTCGACTCTTGAAGAAAACCGGGAACTAAGCTAAAAAGGAAACGAAACTAACAAAGAAGAGAATGAAAAACACATATTTACAAAGGAAGTTAACTACTAAAACACCTCCAAAATGAAAGACATCATCCTCCTTCCAAGATGACAAAGTTCAGGAGTTTCTTGACCTTCTGAGGTTTCAAGGCCGGTTGAACGTTGGGCCAGCGCCTGCAGAAGTTGACTAAGAGCAGGTGAAAGCGTTTTACAGGGATTTGCGTTACAAGTCTAAAGATGGCTCTCTCCACTTCAAGATAGATGGTGAGAAAGCCTCAGTTAATGAACGCCAGGTTCGTGCCTTCATGGGTCTCAATCCTCAAAAGCCCCCGTCCAACGCTCTAAGCTCCCTTCCGGAAGGCGGATTTGAGACAACTGATGAGGAACTGCCCTTGGTTGAACACGTGTTTCAGGGCAAAAGGCCAATGGGACTGGACAGGGTCGCTCATGTGTTGAGCAAGGTAGGCGCCATTGCACATTATTTTATCTGTCGCGCCGTCCTTCCCAGACAAGAGAAGCGTTCAATTGTTCAGACACATGACATCATTCTGATTGACGCTCTTCTAGAACGCCGTCCCATAAATCTTGCCAGAATTGCTATGCAACATATGGCTAAGTGTGGAAGGAAGCGTCACGCCTTGCCGTACCCACACTACTAGATTAAAAGGCTAAGGCAACGGTCGAAAACCGCATCATTAGGCTAGAAAACCGCTCAATTAGGCCTAATGTTGCGGTTTTTAACCGCATCATCTGCTGGCGTAGCATTAGGTCTAATGCTACGATTTTTGAAGCCTAATGCTGCGGTTTATATGATTGGATTAGAAAACCGCTACATTAGAGTATAAAACCGCTTCCTCATAGGCCTAATGAAGCGGTTTTACCTGTAGCTAATCCAACGGTTTGTTATGCTATCCAACGGTTTGTTAAGCTAATCCAGCGGTTTTAAACAAAATAATTACATATCCAATAAAGCGGTTTATTTTTTATATATTGGGGTTTGAAATATATATATATATATATTTATACATATAAAGCAAGATATATTGAAATTAAATTATAGAGAACTTTATTAATTAATATATTAAAAGGAGTAACTTGTTTACAAAATGATTGTCTATTCATCATTACAACAACATTGCAACTACAACTAACAACATACATGCTAAAACAACCAACTGCAGGAGCAAAACAAGGATGACACAAAAGTCGGGGGATCTTTTTTTTCCCCATAATAAGCACTGAATAAAGATTACAATGTAGTGTGATAACACATACTAGTCTCATACAGAAATCACACAAAAGTAGAGCATACACACCCTTAGAACGTGACTGATCTGGAACAAACGAAACTTCTCCTTCAATTTCTTTGCTTCTTTGTGCAATATAGACAAGTGCTTGTCTCACTTTCCACAAATCTTGCAGCTGTTGCCACAAAGTACTGTCATTATGCATATACAACAGGACACACATTAAAAATGCAGTTAAATTATATGAGAGACAAAGCTAAAGTAAATCAAAGGCAAAGCCCCTGCGAAAAATCACCAACCATTCATTCATAGTTCTAGGTATATGAGTGGATGGGGTACTCGGTAAAATACTGGCAGGCATTTATCACAGGTAAAACTAACAGTGTCTTTGTAACATCTGTGATTTTTTAAACATCCCCTGTCAAAAATTGTCATATCATACCATGAACACGTGATTAACTATATAAAAAATATAACATGTAGAGCCACAACACAGATTACAGCAGAGTATATACGTCAAACATAGATTAAGATACACGGGCAGGAGAAACTTTCAAGACAACAAACACATTCAGCAGTCAGCATAATAGTTCTCGCACAATAATCTGATCCAAAACCTATAAAACATCCAAGCAATTCTTCAGCTTTAAGTGAAGAGGAATATTAAGTCAATGGCCATGATCAGGTATTCATCTCAATACAAGAAGACTAATTTAGGCTGGATACATTTATATAAAATACAGCTAGCGGTTTGATACATTTATATAAAATACTAAAAAGATATTTAATTGGTGCCTTGGAGAATGGAGCTTGTAAACGGAAGACCAACTTCCAATTTTTCTCCTAAGGTCGTACACATGCAAATAAAGAAAAGATCCAGCATAAAACAATACAACCAGAGAGATGATTTTTGCTTCAAACACTGCAGACCAACTTCCAGTTCTAGTAAAGCAAAGAATTGTCCTGAACCTCTTAAACTAACTACCTAATTAAGCATGATATCAATAACTTAATTTTTTACTTTGTGCAGTCGAAATAATGCAAATGCAACCAGCTAACTGATCAATCCAAACCAAATACTGCTCTATATTAAAATAACTAACCTTTGGACTTTTGCAAGTCTTGTCATACTTGATCCACCTTTAGCTGAAAAAAGGAAGAATACATATGCACCTCATCAAATATATCAAAGACCCAACTTGATAAATCCTTCCATTGTTTGGAAGTCAGGGACAACAATATACATCTAAGAGTAAGCATCAAAATAGACTTTGACAACAACTTTACATATGGCTTGAACTTACATGAATAAGAAACAAGAAAAAAATAAAGGCAAGTACCACCCAATATATTTAAGCATTAACTAAATTCAATTCTACCTCAAAAAGAGACCAGTGAACATAGTATTTTTTTCGATCAAAAAAAATACACACTACTTTCATTAAAATAAAAAAAAAACAAGAATTTCAATGTTACGATCACTTCACTTCCAGATTTTTCAAGTTGTTGTATAGTATCAACAATAAGTGTAACACATACCATATTTTGACCTCGAACCAATAAGAATTTAGCACCTTGACATATGCTCTTAAGCACTTTCTATGAAAGGGCAGTCAATCTACTTAGCAAGGAAATATATATTACACGAGTAAATTGACAAATTGTTAGTAGTGAGCAAGAGACAGACAAGATAATACACTATAGATAATCAAATGAGTAGAAAACTGACCTCAACCCAAACTATAGCAGTGATTACTACCAAAGGTAAAATCTCAAAAAGCAAAACCGGGAACAAATTGAGTAAATGAAACTCGGATGAGGCAAAAAATGACCCCCTCTCCCAAAAAAGAAATAAAATACGCAGGAAAGTCATCAGGAGAAGCAAGGCCAAAATAAAAATGCTACATGGAGTTAACGAAAGCTTGAAACTCAGCTCATTTCTTTCCAAAGTCTTACTTATCTATCTTTTAAAAGGATTTGTAATTCAATCGAAGAACATAAAACTAAAAGAACCAAATAAATTGGCAAGCTTGTTGCAATGTGACGAAATCATGAGGCAAATTCTGATCTTGACTCCACATACTGAAATTGAAATCTGGGTTTGAGAAATACCAGCAATGCAAGCATTATCCCATCCCTGGAGGAAGTTTCCAATTAATGGTGGCAGCAATAGCCACATACACAGCTCCCTTCATCTTGAAAGAGCAACTCCCAAATCTGAAAACTGACTTGAATTACCAATCAGGGAAACGACACATAAACTTAAAGAGCACGACTCGAATTACCAGCATATCGATCAAATCGTGGAAATAATACACATCGCTAAAATGCATTAACTTTACAAGCAGGACAAAATTCCAAGGAAAATTAGATGATAATCAAATCAAGGAATCCACCAACAATTTGACTGTAGTATAGTTGCAGGAAAAAACCTCACCAGTGAAGGATTCATAATATCAATGGCCTATAGCCCAAAATCATCATCAGGTATCACAATCTCCGAGTCCTCATCCAACTCTTCCGTGTAACCTAACTTCTCAAGAGAGAAAGCAGATCACAAAAACCTCAAAAATCAGCAAGCAGAAAATTCTCCACTTCTTTAATTCCTTCGTTTCGCTTCCAGAAGAGAAATTGAGAACCCAAAACACAAATTTCCAAGTAATCAATCAAATACAAGGCGAATCCAAGGAAATCAGATTGAAATTGAGAAGATAAGATAGAGGGAGAGACCGGTTTGAGGATTGTAGAGAGACCAGAGCTTCTTCTCTAACTCCAAAGCCACTAGCCAAACCCCTCAAGAACTCGAGTGTAAGCTGAGTCTTAGGGATCGGATACTTGGCCAGATCAACCTTTTGTTTGGTCCCCTCGGGATGCTTCTTGAGCATTCGCTCGGCCGAAACACAGGTGCCAGTGTGAACCAGGCCGGCGAGGGGAGCCACGGAGGTGTCGATCATGCCTTGTAGATTCGCCGGACAGGATCTGTTGTTGAGCTCGAGGAAGGCGAACGCTCCTTTGCCTTGCTCCCATCTGGTCTTCACCCAGCCTCCGACGAGGACCTTCTGGCCGGCGAGGGCGGTGCCATCGTCGGACGGCAAAGGATGGAGCGGATCGGGACGCGTTGGGAGAAGGCGACGCGATTGACGGTGGCGGAGGGGTGAATGGCAATTGGGCATCTAGGGTTTGCAATTCAACAACGAGGGTGCCATGGCAGGGGTGAAATTGGTAATGGTGAATGAAATTTTAGGTTTTAGAGGAGGCAGTCGTCGAGGCTAAATTAAAGGCGGGTCTGCGCGCGAGATTGAAATATTTTGGACAAAACCGCTTCATTAGACCAAGTAGTAAGCCAGTATTTTTTATTAAAAAGAAACCGCGGCATTAGAGTTTTAGAACCGCTCCATCTGCTAAACCGTTGCAAAAAAACGCTCCATTAGATAAACCGCAGCAAATTGACCGCTTCATTATCTCGTTAATTTAGTAGTGCCAGGTCTGGTGAAGCTAATTCTTAAGTCACAAAATGCTTACGATGAAAGCGCTCCTTCTGAAGAACTTGGACTTAAATGGAACGCTAAGAAGGGACTGGTAGAGATAAGGCACAATGAAGAGTTGCCTTCCGTGCTCAAACAGTTAGAAGCTGAGGCTGAGGAAGCCAGGCAGAAAGCTGAGAAAGAACGCCTTGCAGCTGAAGCTGAAGAAGAACGTCTCGCTTCTATGTCTCAGGAGTTCGCTCAAGAGCCAGCCCTCAACTTTGCAGCCCTTGATCAAGTGCTTATGGCTCCTTCCCCTCCTCCTCCAGAACCTCCTATGGACGCTCCCTCTTCCAGTTCAGGTCCAGTGCCTCGTTCTGCCACTGCTAATCTTGCCCAGCATCCTCCTGCAGAACTCATGGGCGCCATTATGGACAACCAATGCCTAATCTTCTCCGCCCTCAAAGACTTGTCTTCTGCATTCTCTAAGTCGGCTGAACTTCATGAAAAACTTCTCAAGTTTTATCAAGACCAGAGTCGTCCTCAGTGATTGCCGTCCTCCATCTTAAATCCATCATTATTTTGCTCTTGCTTCTTTTATTTCAAACACTAAGTTCTTGGTTTGTAATAACCGTACTCTCACATTTGTTTGAATGGCATTTCACTATTTGTGTGCATGTGCTTGTTTAAGCGTTCCACTGCTTTTAGTTGTGTGTTTGTGCTAACGTCCTTATCACTTGTTATCCTTTTCGATGATGCCAAAAGGGGGAAGTGTAGTTTTGCAGAGATGCGCTATAAAATAGTTATCTAGAATAAGCAAGTGTTAAGGGGGAACTATTAAGTGAAAGGTCTAAGGAACGCCCATGCTAGAATAAAAGAGGACGCTTAGAAAGATTTCTAGGACGCGACTCTCTCCTTAAAATCCAAATGTTAGAGAATCAAAGAAAATCAAAGAATGAAAACTTGTGTTTACTGAAATTTCTCTAAGTGTTAGAGGAAGCCTCTAAGTTTTCATGCATGCTAAGTTCCAATGTCAAAACTATTTTGCTGAAGAGTTTGTCATCATCAAAAAGGGGGAAATTGTTGGGACGCTATCAAGGACGCTTGAGTACTTGGTAGTGTGCCCACAACCGTGTCTTAGTTTTGATATGACAAACTCACTTTGATTCTAATGAAATTGTCCAAGTGTTCAGGAACGCCAGTGACAAAAGGACAACAAGTGTGTATGGGCGTCCCCTAGGCATAGGGACGCTAGCTAACAGGAAGTAAATACTAGCTAGAGACTACTTGAGCAAGGACGGAGTCCCAAGCAAGTAGGAACGCAAGAAAGGAGTCCTTACTCACTAGCCGACAGGATGACATCACTCGACAATATTTGATCATCCAAGGACACGTGGAGACCGATCCTGTAGCGGAGTCCAACACTACGTGGCGGACGATCCTGTTGTAGAGTCCATCAACACGTGGCGGCTGATCCTGTAGCGGAGTTCATCGTACACAACTGGATACAGGAAGCTTCCTCATCACCGCCCTACTACGTGGAGGAAGATCCTGTAGCCACGTCCACTAAGGGCATGATCGTCCCAAAGAAATGACGCCCTTCCCCAAGTCCTATAAATACCCCAAGGCATTTATTGTGACGTTAACGCTTTCAGAGAATATTCAGAGAGAATCAGAGGAAAGCGACTCACTCAAGAACATGAAGAACTAACTCAAGAACTCAAGAATAGTGCTAGGACTTGTGTTAGATCGAGTGAGATTTTGTACCCAAACCACAAAACAGTTTGTAATCAGAAAAACCAAAAAGAGAAAGAGAGTTCTGCGAAGTACTGCAGAACGTAGGGATAGAGTCCTTGAACCAGCTTAAGTTGTAGGCTTAAAGGAGTTCTTTACAACTGAACTTAGGGAAAAGCTAAGTGTCAGAGAACTGTAAAGACTCGCCAGTACAACTGTAAGAACGTTCAATATAAAGGAAAGAACTATTCAAAAATCCTCCAAGGAGGTAGAGGTTTACACTCAAGGACTACTTGTTCTTGAGTGGTTCCTCTATAATTCACTGCGTTCATTACTTACCTGTTTAGTACTTTATTCCGCTGCATTACTCAAGGACGCCCCTACTCCTCGTAGGGACGCCTGACCAAAGGACGCCTTTACCAAAGTAAAGGACGTCCCTTAGTACTAACGATCCAACAAACGTCCTTCAAATCCAAAAATGAAGTTAGCACGAAGAAGCCTTTGGAACTTCTCCACATGGATCTTTGTGGACCAATGAAGACGTTGAGCTACGGTGGAAAGAGGTACATTTACGTTATTGTAGATGATTTTTCTCGAGTCACTTGGGTTCTTTTCTTGGTGACAAAAGCAGATTGTTTCAATGCGTTCAAAGTATTCATCAAACAAGTGGAAGTTGCCCTCGAGACGCCTCTAAAAGCCATAAGATCAGACCATGGGATGGAGTTCCAGAACTCAGAGTTCCTGGCCTTCTGCGATCAACATGGTGTCTCGCACAACTTCTCAGCTCCAAGGACTCCTCAACAAAATGGAGTAGTGGAAAGAAAGAACAAGACGTTGGAGGACATGGCAAGGACGATGCTCTTGGCAAATAGCGTTCCCAAGTACTTCTGGGCAGAAGCTATTGCCACAGCTTGCTACATCATCAACCGTGCCATGATCCGTCCTCTGCTGAAAAAGACTGATCGGTCCGGGATCGGAGGGTCTCACAATTTAAATTTATAAAACCGAACCTCACTTGTAGTAAAGAGGTAGGGTGTCGAACACACGGGAGTTCGTGCGTCGAGAGTACCCGAAAAGACTAAAAAGAGGAGAAAATAAAGACAAACGAAGGAAAACAAAAGAGATCTCCTCGGACCGACACAGGGTCACTTCGGTCCGAGGTAGGATCGAGGTCGAAATGGCCGGGACCGACGTTGGTGCAAGTCGGGCCCGATGACTGGGTACTTCGATTTGGCAAAAAATGGTAGATCGGTCTTAGGTTTTTGGGTTCCTCCCCCAACTAGACTTGGATATTCTTCCTCAATTCAACTAATAAGTATTTGATTCTAGTGAGATCGAGGTTGATCGCCTCAAATCCCTCCAATCTACACCTCGACCCAAGGGAGCTTTCGCGTCACCTTCGATGCTAGAGACTTGTGATGGGATCGAGACCACTTTCGCTTACTCTTACCAAACACAAGCTCTAGATTCCTTGCTTTCACAAGAGAATTGAAGCTCAATGTAGAGAGGATTCACAAATCAAGCACTCAAGGCTATGGAATTGGGGTTTTCTACCCAAATCTAGCTAGGGGATTCCCCCATAGCCCAAGACTATGGAATCTACTCCATGTGGTAAGAGAAAAGCACAAACAAAAGGGAAATCAAGCAAAACTCAATCATCATCATCAAATCAAACTCAAATTGCATTCAAATCTAAAGTGTCTACAAAATCCAAGTTCAATTCCACTAGATCAAAGCAAAACAAAGTACAAAACTCACAATTCCTCCTCTCTTCTCCACCGATCTCTCCTTCTCTTCCTTCTCCCTTCTTCTCCTTGCTCTCCAAGTCTTCCTTGAGCCTTTAGAGAGTGATTTTAGTGTGGTCTATCCAAACATGCCCTTAATGCTCTCTAATCACCTCTATTTATAGCCTCTCATGGATTGGGGACCAAGGAATCCCAATTTAGAAAGGGGCAAATGTGGAAAGTTACTAAAAATATGCCTTGGGGAACAATCTTCTCACACGCCGACTTGGACCGACACGGAATGACCTCGGGCCCGACGTTGGGAACGTCGGTCCGGTTCACTGGGTGCTCGATCTCGGGCCCGACTTGGTGTATCTCGGTCCAGGGCCTCGATCCTCGTCTTCTTCCTTGGTTTCCTTCGGTTCCACTTCATTCTTGGCTTGGCTCTTGCACTCCTTGACTTGGCTCCTTCATTAGCTCCTCGAAATTGTCCTCATTCTTGCCATTTTACCTACAAAAACAAACAAACTCGCATAGTTTCCGACTCTTGAAGAAAACCGGGAACTAAGCTAAAAGGGAAACAAATCTATAAAAGAAGAGAATGAAAAACACATATTTACAAAGGAAATCAACTACTAAAACACCTCCAAAACGAGAGACATCAAAGACGTCCTATGAGTTGTTGAGTGGAAGGAAGCCTCGCATTGACTATCTCAGAGTTTTTGGTTGCAAGTGCTTTATTCACAACAACAACAAAGAAAGCCTTGGAAAGTTTGATGCAAGGAGTGATGAAGCCATATTTCTTGGGTACTCTCTCACCAGCAAAGCATATAGAGTTTTCAACAAAAGGACTCTAAAGCTTGAAGAGAGTATTCATGTTGTGCTCAAGGAGAGTTCTTCTCACAAAGAAAAACCAAGTAAGAAAGAACGCTCTTCTTCACAACAGCAGGATGACTCTGAAGACGAAGTTGAAGATTGGTCCTCTGGAAAATACTATGTTCCCAAGGACGCTACTCCAAATCCTGAAGAAGTCTCAGTGGACGCTCCTAGTGTTGATCAAGGAGTTCCCTCTCGTAGTGAATCCCCAGTTCAACAAGATGTGGCTGAATCAAGTCAACAAGGCGAATAACGTCAAGGTGTGGACGCTCTCTCTGAGGGGGAACACACTGAGGACGATGCACAAGATGATAGTGATGATTCTGATGGAGAGATTGATCCAAGGTTTGCTCAATTGTTTCAAAGGGAGTCCCGCTTCTCTAGGGACCACCCAACTTCGCAAATTGTCTCAGATCCTTCTCAAGGAGTTCAAACAAGGTCAGCTGCAAGCAAGTCCCAGAGTGCAAATTTAGCCTTTTGTGCTTTTCAATGCCTTTGTCTCTATGGTGGAACCTAATAACATCAAGGAAGCACTCCAAGACGCAGACTGGATTCAAGCAATGCAAGAAGAACTTAACCAGTTTGAAAGGAACAAAGTTTGGACCCTCGTCCCTCGTCCCAAAGGCAAAAACATCATAGGGACGCGTTGGGTGTTCAGAAATAAACTTGATGAAAGTGGACGTGTGTCAAGGAACAAGGCAAGACTAGTGGCTCAAGGATTCAAGCAAGAGGAAGGCATAGACTATGATGAAACCTTTGCTCCTGTTGCTAGAATTGAGGCCGTTCGTCTTCTTATTGCTTTTGCCGCACACAAAGGATTCAAGTTATTTCAGATGGACGTCAAGACTACCTTTCTCAATGGAAAACTCAAGGAGGAAGTGTATGTTGCTCAGCCTCCTGGCTTCGAGGACGCCTCTCACCCAGATCATGTGTACTACTTGGACAAAGCTCTCTATGGACTCAAGCAAGCCCCTCGTGCATGGTACGACAGGTTTGCGTCCTTTCTTTTGTCTCATGGGTACACAAGAGGTTCAATTGATAAAACTTTGTTCATTAAGAAAGTTCACAAGGACATTTTAATTGCCCAAGTCTATGTTGATGATATAGTCTTTGGTAGTACTAACATGAAACTTGTAGATGAGTTCAAGTCCTTAATGAGTAATGAGTTTGAGATGTCCCTCATTGGAGAACTCAATTTCTTCTTGGGCCTTCAAATCAACCAACTCAAGGAAGGGACGCGTATTCACCAGCAAAAATATGTCCGTGAAATGCTTGAGAAATACGGGATGAACACGTCCAAGCCTGTTGCAACCCCTTGTTCTACCAACTCGCGTCTTAACGCTGATGAAAAGGGGAAGGACGTTGATCAAAAGCTTTACAGAGGAATGATTGGCTCTTTGCTTTACTTGACCGCAAGCCGTCCCGAAATCATGTTTGCCGTTTGCTTGTGTGCACGCTTCCAGGCGAATCCAAAGGAGTCCCACATGCAAGAAGTCAAGAGAATCTTTCACTACCTCAAAGGATGCGACGATCTTTGTCTTTGGTACCCTAGGAAGACGTCCTTCAAGCTTGTTGGCTACTCGGACGGTGACTATGTTGGTCATGTGATTGATAGAAAAAGCACTTCAGGAATGGCACAGTTCCTCGGTTCATGCTTAGTCTCTTGGGGATCTAAGAAACAGAACTCTGTGGCGCTTTCAACTGCGCAAGCCGAGTACGTTGCTGCTGCCTCGTGCTGTTCACAAGTCATCTGGTTCAAATATAAACTTGAGGACTACGGTATCAATCTTGAAACTATTCCCATTCGTTGTGATAACACAAGTGCTATTGAAATTTCTAAGAATCTTGTTTTTCATTCACGCACAAAGCATATTCATATAAGGCATCATTTCTTGCGTGATAATGTTGAATTAGGACTTATTAGTATGGAGCATGTAAGGATTAAAGACCAAATAGCTGATATTTTCACTAAGGCGCTTGATAGACGTCCCTATGAGCATCTAAGGCTGCTCTTGGGGATGATAACTTTTAAGTAGCAAGTCCCGTTCTACTATTCCCTCAATGATTGGCTATGTTTTGTAGATTCTAAATGTTTAAGGACTATTATCCATTGAAATCATATTTGCAAGGACGCTAGTCTAAAACTTCATGTGTTTACTACTTTGGAACGCCATTCAAATTTCTCTATTTGTCTTGAAAAGAGTATCCCTGATCACCCAACCCGCATCATAAGCCGAAATGATGGGAACTCTAAGCTTACCCTAGCCGAGAACTCTGCAAAAGCGTCCTATGAGCTTCATATTTTCTTTTACGGGACGTACTTGCTTTGTTCTCAAATGGTTCTCAAGGTGATCACAAGGACGGTTATCAAGGTTATTGGTTTGCTTGAAGAAGTAAATTTTTGCTAAGTTTGAGAGGACGCTCAGTGTTTATTAGAGAGGACGCCAGTTCAGTTTTTGAGAAGAAGTTGAAGAGTCAGAAATTTGAATTTTGAACGTTTGAACAGTGACCGTTGCTTTTGCTCAAATCTTAAGGGGGAAGTTTTGCCACGTGTCGCACAGAAAATCAGTGTTTATTACACTTGTGTCACCGCTTCCTCTATATAAGGTGATACGGGGTTAGCCGTGTGGATGCCCGATCTTCGACGTTCACGACTCAACAAGGAAAACACAAGGAAAAAATGGTCAGAATTGAATGGAACGAAACTGGAAATGATGAACTCGACTCAACTAGAGGAAAAACGACACAACAAAGAAGCAAACTGAAATGAAGAAACGAAAAGGGAAATTGATAGAAACGACGAGAAGGATAACCCTTCGAGACAACTATTAAACCCCTGGTATGTATTTCAACCAGAATCCTAATAGAATGGACGAAGAACCAACCTTGTACAATCCTACACAACAAGGCGACACCTTGAAGCACAGGAAGGGGGCTCGTGATCGTTGATAAGCACCAAGCTTCGTAGAGGATTGACACAAATCAAACAAACCAAGCTGCGATTCACACACTCAATGAAGCAAAGCTTCAAACTCTCTCTTTTCAAGAGAAAACGATTTCTATATTCTGAATTGTCTAAGTGTTCCAAACCATCAAAACAATACTTATATGTCTCACTTCTGGAAATAAAAGAAATAATTAAAAAGGTCTAATTAATTCTAAGATAAATAGGCCCAAAACAGCATAATAGGCCCAAAATGAAACAAACACTCTTGGGTGCCTAAAATAGGCGTCGGTGCCCAAACGAGGCACACTCGCAGCGCCGGTGCCCAAACGAGGCACACCCGCAGCGCCGGTGCCCAATCGCGGCACTCATGCGACGTCGCTTGTGCCTTGGCTCTCTTCATGGGTGGCGCCCACACTTGCTAGGCACACAGCCTTGGCACATGGCTCCATGCTCGCTCTCGCCTCCTTAGCACAAATGAAACACACAAAGGCATGCATTCCACTTTGTAGCTTCTTAGCTCGGGATCTAGTGATTGGCCCCTCAAAGAGTGTTGGGGCGCTTGGAGGAGGCTGACTGGATGATCCTTCATCAACCTCCCCTTCTTGGAAAGGATTCGACCCCGAATCCAAGTCTTCATCAAGAGCAAGGTATGGCGTGAGATCAGCGACGTTGAAAGTTGCGCTTACACCATAATCACCGGGCAGCTCCAGCTTGTATGCATTGTCCCCGATCCTCTTAAGCACCTTGAAAGGTCCATCTCCTCGAGGGGACAGCTTGTTCTTCCTTTGCTCCGGGAATCTCTCTTTCCTCAAATGAACCCACACCAAGTCTCCGGGCTGGAAAACAACGTGGCGCCTCCCATGGTTCGCTCTCCTTGCATTGTACTCGGCCTTTTGCTCCAACTTCAGTTTGGTGCGAGCATGCAATTCCCTAATAAACTCCACATGTTTTCCTGCGTCAAAGTGCTCATTCTCCCTCATTGGCAATGGGGTAAGATCTAGTGGGGTGAGAGGGTTAGTACCATAAACACATTCAAATGGAGTCAATTTAGTAGAAGAATGAACAATCCTGTTATATGCAAACTCCACATGAGGTAAGGCCTCTTCCCACATCTTCAAGTTCTTCCTAATTATGGCCCTAAGAATCGTAGCTAGTGTCCTATTGGTGACCTCGGTTTGCCCATCAGTTTGAGGGTGACTAGAGGTAGAAAACAGCAACTTAGTTCCTAGTTTACTCCATAAGGTTCTCCAAAAGTGGCTAAGGAACTTAGTATCTCGGTCACTAACTATGGTTTTAGGAACCCCATGCAATCTGACTATCTCCCTAAAGAATAATCCAGCCACATTAGTAGCATCGTCGGTCTTATGACATGCTATAAAATGTGCCATCTTACTAAACCTATCCACTACAACCATGATTGAATCCCTCCCCTTCTTAGTCCTAGGCAACCCAACTATAAAGTCCATAGAAAGGTCCTCCCAAGGGGCTGTAGGCGTGGGCAATGGTGTGTAAAGTCCATGTGGCATAAGTCTAGATTTAGCCCTAAGACAGTCCATGCATCTTTTAACTACATTCTCAACATCCCTAAGCATGTGTGGCCAATAGAAATGAGTCCTAAGAGTGTGATAAGTTTTGTCCCTCCCAAAATGCCCCATTAGGCCGCCCCTATGGGCTTCCTCAACAAGCAGCAAACGCAATGAACAACGAGGTATGCAAACTTTATCAACTAGAAAAAGAAAGCCATCATGCAAATAGTATTTCTCAACACAATTCTTTTCAAGACAAGCCTTAAACGCATCACCAAAATCAAGATCAGTTTCATATAACTCACGAATATAAGTAAATCCTAATACTCTAGAGTCTAATGAAACAAGCAAAGTGTGGCGTCTAGACAAGGCATCAGCTACAACATTATCTTTTCCTCTTTTAAACTTAATCACATAAGGGAATGTTTCAATGAATTCCATCCATCTACCATGCCTCCTATCCATTTTATCTTGACTTTTAAAGTGTTTCAAGGATTCATGGTCAGTTTTAAGCACAAATTCCCTAGGCCAAAGATAATGCTGCCATGTTTTAAGCACTCGATACAAAGCATACAACTCTTTATCATAGGTCGAGTAGTTTAAACATGCACCTTTTAATTTCTCAGAAAAGAAGGCGATAGGTTTACCTTCTTGCATAAGCACGCCCCCTATGCCGACTCCACTTGCATCACACTCCACCTCAAACGGTCGTGTGAAGTCAGGCAACACCAATAGCGGGGCTTGCGTCAACTTCAGCTTGAGAGTCTCGAAGGCTCTCTCCTGGGCACGCCCCCACTTGAACTCACTTCTCTTCTTTGTAATTTCTGTCAATGGGGCTGCAATGGTGCTAAAATCCTTGACAAACCTCCTATAGAAGCTCGCCAGCCCATGGAAACTCCGCACCTGGCCAATAGTAGTTGGCGTGGGCCACTCGTTTATGGCCTTGATCTTGGCCTCATCCACTTGCAATCCCTGCGAGCTAACCACAAAACCAAGAAAGGTAACAGTAGTAGTACATAACTCACACTTTTTCAAATTCGCAAACAAGTGTTCAAGACGCAAGGTATTAAGCACATCTCTCAAATGACACTCATGCTCCTCTAGGGACTTACTATACACTAATATGTCATCAAAATAGACCACTACAAATTTCCCTATATAATGTCGCAATACATGGTTCATGAGACGCATGAATGTACTAGGGGCGTTCGTGAGCCCGAATGGCATAACGAGCCATTCATAGAGACCAAACTTGGTCTTGAAGGCTGTTTTCCACTCGTCCCCCTCCCTCATACGAATCTGGTGGTATCCACTTTTTAAATCAATTTTTGAGAAAATGGTGGATCCATGCAGTTCGTCTAGCATATCATCAAGACGAGGAATGGGGTGCCTATACTTTACCGTGATGTTATTAATGGCCCTGCAATCGACACACATTCTCCATGTGTTGTCTTTCTTGGGTACTAATAACACCGGTACAGCACAAGGGCTCATACTCTCCCTAATGTATCCCTTATCCAAGAGCTCTTGGACTTGGGATTGGACCTCTTGGGTCTCTTGGGGGTTCATACGGTAAGCTGGCCTGTTTGGCAAAGACGCCCCGGGAATGAGATCAATTTGATGCTCGATTCCTCTAATTGGGGGTAGGCCAGCCGGTATCTCGTCGGGGAATACGTCCTTGTACTCCTCGATGAGCCCCAAAATGCGTGGGGGCAGTGAAGCTCGAAGCTCTTCACTTAACAAGCTCAGCTCCTTGCATAAGAGCATAAGCGTTGTTTCCCCATCCAAAAACTCGTCTTCCAGCTCCCTCTTGGAAGCCAAAAGAGCGGAGGGAGGTGTAGGGCTGAGAGGTTGGCTCGTCTTACCCCGAGCTTTCTCTTCCTTCCCATTCTCTCCCTCAAGGTCAGAACATACCTTCTTACCTTGACGCTTCCGATCCCACTCCTCCGAGACCTGCGTAGGCGTCATGGGCTTAAGGACTATGGTCTGGCCGTTGTGGGTGAAGGTGTTTCGGTTGGTGAATCCATCGTGCACAACCTTCCTGTCGTATTGCCATGGACGACCTAATAGAATATGACAAGCCTGCATAGGTACTACATCACAAAGAACATTATCCTCATAACGTCCTAGTTTAATAGAAACCTTTACTTGCCTTTGCACTTTCAATTCACCACAGTCATTCATCCAATGCAACTTATAGGGTCTAGGGTGATGAGTCATAGGTAATTGCAGTTTGTTAACCATCTCTAAGCTAGCAATGTTACAACAACTACCACTATCTATGATCATGTTACAAACCTTCCCTTTAATCAAGCACCTAGTATGAAACAAGTTCTCTCTTTGATTATCATCGCATGCTTGTGGTTTAATATGCAATGTCCTCCTAGCAATAAGAGATTCACCAGATTCATACTCAATTTCATCTTTAACATTATCATTTTCATGCAAATCATCATTAGGCTCGTTTTCATGCTCACTTTCAGATTCATATTCACCTAAATGATTGATTAAAAGTGTTTTCTTGTTAGGGCAATCTCTTGCATAATGTCCTCTACCCTGGCACTTAAAGCACACAATATCTCTAGTCCTAGACGAAGAGTTAGAGGTAGGATTACTCCCCTTTGGAGCTGCTGAAACCCCACTAGAATTGCCCTTGTTGTATGGTGAAGGCGTGGAGCTTGTGGGCTGTTTGGCTCGTCCAGCTTGGTCTCCTTGACCGCCGGCTGCATTGCTCCTCTCCTTTTGGTGCGAGGCCTCCTTCCCATACGATCCGCCTTGCTGGCCACGGCTCCCCCTCCATGATTGGGGCTGAGTGTTCGCGTTCCTTCCTCCCGAGTACCTAGACTTGAATTTCCTTTCTACTTTCAAAGCTAGATGGAAAAGGTCAGTCATAGTAGTGTAGGGATATAAATCAATCTCATTTGCCAAATAAGGATGCAAGATACGAAGATACCTGGCCATGGTGGTCTCTTCATCCTCAACCACATCAGCCCTTACCATCGCCACTTGCATGGCATTGTAGCACTCCTCGGCACTCATGGAACCTTGTTTCAAATTTTCCAGCCGCTGTCTTAGCTCCCGGGCGTAATGTTGAGGTATGAAACGCCCTCGCATCAACGCCTTCATTTGATCCCAGCTGGCTATGGGTGCGTCCAGATTGCGCCTCCTTTCTTTCACCAAGTTATCCCACCATATGAGGGCATAACCGGAGAACTCAAGGACAGCGAGCTGCACCTTCTTGGTCTCGGCAAAGTTGTGGCAGTTCCACACTTGCTCGATCCGGATCACACTTGCCTTCGAAAGCAGGGATCCTCACCTTTATCTTGCCAACTCCGTCTTGCTCCTGCTCACGAGGTCTCATGGGACGCCTATCTCGACCTTCTCGGCGCTCCCTACCTCCCCTTCTTGAGACGCGCTCCCAATTATCCTCCTCCTCGCCCTCATACTCATCATCATAAAGGTCCATATCACTTGGTGATCCTCTTTGGTCCTGAAATCCTTGAAAGCTATTAGCACGATTATGCTCATCCCGAAGGGGAGTGAGCTGGGAACCAAAAGGCACTCTTCTAGGAAGATTGCCCGAGGAATTACGCAATGGATTAGAGTTATGAGGCACTTCCCTGGTTTGGTTTTGGAAACCATGTTGTTGTGATGTGGACGCCAAGTTAGGGTCCGTGTTGTGGGCGTTTTGGTCCTGGCCATCGCCGGTGCCTTGTTGGTGTGCCGCTGAATCGGTGCCCAAGGCTACGCTTGGCACGGGTGGAGGCAACGCCAAGGCTCTCGTCTCCAAGGCCGTCATCCTAGAATTGAGGCGTGTGATGTTGCTGTTGAGTGAGGTCAACAACTTGAACACCTCGGGGTGGATTGGCTCAGGGCTCTTGGGTGTGTTGGTGTTATCACTACTTTCGTTAGACATTCTGCACAATCAGCAAAAACACTTTACAAGCAAACTTGTCAAGTTAGTTTAATCCAAATCAGCCTCTCAAGTGTTTCACTCGCTCTCACTCTCGGTGTGTGATCGAGCTCGTTGTTTCAATCTGCTTGAAATGATCAACAACTCAATTCAAAGATTAGTAAACAACAATTCACGAGAAGATGAAGGCTGGGGAAGAAACGTCCAAGAAAAGAAGACTCAAATGTGTTTAAGAATGGAGATGAATAGAGAAAGAGAACAAACCTCGATTAAGCTTCTCTCACCTTGATTTCCGTAACCAAGTATGAACTTGGAGTGGTTTGTTTAGGTGAGGGTAGGCTGAAAGTGTAAGGTTCGAAAGCTTCTCCAATGGGATCGTCTAACTCAAGAGATGAAGAGGGAAGATGATGATATGTCGCACACCTTAATTACACTATGCACTAGAATAAAATGCAATGATATACTATGAATGAAATAGAAGAATAAAATCTGATTTCTGATTTTCGTTTTTTTTTTTTTTTTTTTTTTTGATTTTTTTTGATTTTTTTTTTTTTAATCAGAAATAATCAGAAAATACAAATAATTTCGAAATTGAAATAAAATGCTATTCTAAGGTGCAAAATAATTTGCTAGAAATGAGGAGAGGTGGCGATTTGAGTTTGAAATGTTGGTGGCTGAAATCCCTTGATTTTAGGAGAAGGAATAGGCTGGAGGATGGGTGGTTGGGCGTGGCTTTTGATTTCAAATGAGCTGAATGGGTTCTCCTTGATATTAGGAGGTGGGTGTGGGAAATTTGTGGCTGGGATATGGTTTGTTGTTGGTCAACCTTAAAAATAGGAATCAGCTTAGGATTAATTCAAATTTGAATTAATTAAATCAGATTTATGACTCCAATTTAATTAAAACAAATCGGCTGACTTAATCAAGGTGGTGGTCGAATTTGTGGGGGTGGTGGGCGGATTTTGTGAAGGTGGTGGGGCGTTGGTGGTTGTGGTGGCTGAGGGGACGATTTTTCTTGGCTAAAGGTGTAATTGGCTAGGCAAAACAAACCACTGCGCAAGAACAAACCGATTAGTACTTTCAAGTTCAAATTAAAGAGAGTT
This sequence comes from Polygonum maritimum, assembly GCA_963924305.1. Taxonomy (NCBI): domain Eukaryota; kingdom Viridiplantae; phylum Streptophyta; class Magnoliopsida; order Caryophyllales; family Polygonaceae; genus Polygonum; species Polygonum maritimum. The sequence goes on along the minus strand of OZ002734.1, from coordinate 15,146,602 downwards.
GATTAATCGAACCTGATCTCCGGAGGACTCTTTTTGGTATTTTGTAGACTCTTTTGATGGGAACGAAAAGAACGTCGTCAACGCAGCTCTGATACCACTTTGATACGGGGTTAGCCGTGTGGATGCCCGATCTTCGACGTTCACGACTCAACAAGGAAAACACAAGGAAACAATGGTCAGAATTGAATGGAACGAAACTGGAAATGATGAACTCGACTCAACTAGAGGAAAAACGACACAACAAAGAAGCAAACTGAAATGAAGAAACGAAAAGGGAAATTGATAGAAACGACGAGAAGGATAACCCTTCGAGACAACTATTAAACCCCTGGTATGTATTTCAACCAGAATCCTAATAGAATGGACGAAGAACCAACCTTGTACAATCCTAAACAACAAGGCGACACCTTGAAGCACAGGAAGGGGGCTCGTGATCGTTGATAAGCACCAAGCTTCGTAGAGGATTGACACAAATCAAACAAACCAAGCTGCGATTCACACACTCAATGAAGCAAAGCTTCAAACTCTCTCTTTTCAAGAGAAAACGATTTCTATATTCTGAATTGTCTAAGTGTTCCAAACCATCAAAACAATACTTATATGTCTCACTTCTGGAAATAAAAGAAATAATTAAAAAGGTCTAATTAATTCTAAGATAAATAGGCCCAAAACAGCATAATAGGCCCAAAATGAAACAAACACTCTTGGGTGCCTAAAATAGGCGTCGGTGCCCAAACGAGGCACACTCGCAGCGCCGGTGCCCAAACGAGGCACACCCGCAGCGCCGGTGCCCAATCGCGGCACTCATGCGACGTCGCTTGTGCCTTGGCTCTCTTCATGGGTGGCGCCCACACTTGCTAGGCACACAGCCTTGGCACATGGCTCCATGCTCGCTCTCGCCTCCTTAGCACAAATGAAACACACAAAGGCATGCATTCCACTTTGTAGCTTCTTAGCTCGGGATCTAGTGATTGGCCCCTCAAAGAGTGTTGGGGCGCTTGGAGGAGGCTGACTGGATGATCCTTCATCATAAGGCAGAAACAGTCGCTCTCATTCATTTATTATTTCTCAACAACTTCCCTGCTCTCAAACAGCTCTCACCTCTCTCTAGAATTCCGACGAGTTTCTCTCTCTATAAGTCATCAGAATCATGTCTCAACTTCTAGGGAACGCTGCCGGATCTTCTGTCGGCGGGAAGAGAAGAAAGTTGGTGAAGTCCCACACCATTGAGAAGCCAAAACCCATTGTTCTCAACGAATCACTTGTGGACTTCATCAATAAGAAGCTCAAAACCCTGTACATGCTAATCAGGGAACGGATGGACCGTCCAGACATCAAGGAGGATGCTGAAAAGACGAGGAACTACGAGAAATTTATAGAACGCTTCGTCATCCACGGCCTGCACAAAACCAACTATCATGATCTACCTGGCCGGATGGAGGACGTGTTGTTCTTCCAACAGTTTGGAGGTGAGAATCTTGGTCCCTTACTTGACCTTATCCCAGACCTCCACAACCAAGTTCTCCCTGATTTCCCTATGTACCCAAGGGACTCTCCGGCTTATCAAATGCTAAAAAACCGTTTGCCGAGTCCCTCTCCCCCACCTCCTCAAATTCCCACCGTAACAACAAAGAAGCTGTTAAAGCGTCCTGCCCCATCGTCCCCCCTCTCCAAATCATTTAAACCCTTCTCCTCTTCCAAACCTACTGAGATTGTGGACAAGTTTCCACCTCAAATTAAAGAGGGATGCTCCAAAAAGGTCCATGACCCAAGGCCTCTCAAAAAGGCCAAGTCCTCTAGCGTCCCCTCGACAACAAAACGGCCAAGCTCCACAAAAAGGCCTAGCACCACAAAAAGTCCCTCCAATCTTTCTCAGCAATCCACTCCTCCACCTCAACCTCTAAAGATCTTCCAACTCCCGACCCCTCCTCCATCCCCCAAGCCTTCAACAAAAAATGCCTTAATTCCTTTCTGCCTCTCCCCTCTAAACCTAGCAAACTTCCCCTCCGCCCCGGCCCATATATCTCCTCCAAAGGACCCCGAGACTCCAAGGTCCCGTCGTCCTTCCTCAGAAAGCGGCCCGGAGGATGTCGAGCAGCGTACCACATTTGAGCACACCTTTCGCCGTCACAAAACTGGTGAACAGCCTAAGGTGTTGCTAGTCAAGGACGCTCCGCCACTAGAGCCCGTCTCCTCCTCAAGTTCCTCAGGTTCAAGCTCTTCAGAGAAGAGTCAACATGGAACTCCTGCTGGTGAGTCCTCCCCCTTTATTGATGTCACTAGGGACTCCCAAGATGAGGCTGAGACTGCTCAGGTTGAAACTGTTGAGGCTGCTCCTGCTCCGAAAGAAGCAGAAATTATTGAAGTAGCTGAGGACGCTGGCGAGCACCAGGTCGCTCACAAGGACGCTGAGCCTACTCTGTCTGAAGAGCTCGAGCGTGATGCACAAGAAGTCCCACCCTACAACCAATCCCTTCCCTTACTCAATCCCCTCCCAACTCCATAAGAAAACCCCTCCCCCTCAATCCAAACAGAATCCCAAATCCCGGCGGACGCTGAGCCCCCCACTGAAAATCAAACAGAGGCTCAGGACGCTGAAGAAACGTCCCAAGGCAGAGCGCCTTCAGAGTCCGAACAAGCCACTGTTGGTGGTAATCAAGAAAATGTACAAGGCTCTGAGGACGCTGCTGGACTGAACAATGCTGATAATGAGGACGCTGATAATGAGTCAGAGGACGACGCTGATGAAAGTTCAGATGATGAGGACTCAGAGTCTCCAAAAGGCAAGAGAAAGCGTAAGCCTGATGGTGCTCCTGTAAAAGTACTCAGTCCCTTGATCTACTCCGAACAATGACTCTCATCTTTCGAAGATGACAAAGTACAGGAGTTCCTTGAGCTTCTAAGATTTCAAGGCTGGTTGAACGTTGGGCCTGCGCCTACTGAAGTTGACAAATAGTAGGTCAAAGCATTCTACAAAAGCCTGCGCTACAAATCCAAGGACGGCTCTCTCCACTTCAAGATAGATCATGAGAAAGCCTCTGTCCTGAACGACAAGTTCGTGCCTTCATGGGACTGAGCACTCAAAAGCCTCCGTCCAATGCTCTAAGCTCCCTCCCAGAGAATGGCTTTGAAACAACTTATGAAGAACTGCCTGTGCTAGAAAGAGTTTTCCGGGGAAAAACACCGTATGGGACGGACAGGGTTGCTCACGTGTTGAGCAAAGTTGGCGCCATTGCACACTACTTTATCCTTCGCGCCGTCCTTCCTAGGCAAGAGAAGCGTTCTATAGTTCAAACACATAATATCATCTTAATAGACGCTTTTCTCGATTGCAATGCAACATATGGCTAAGTGTGGGAGGAAGCGACACGCTTTGCCGTACCCTGGGCTAGTCAAGCTGATCCTTCAGCCCCAGAACGCCTATGATGAAAGTGCTCCCTCTGAAGAGCTAGGACTGAAATGGAATGCAAAGAAGGGACTAGTGGAAATAAGACATAATGAGGAGCTGCCTTCCATTCTCAAGCAGTTAGAAGCTGAAGCTGAGGAAGCTAGGAAGAAAGCTGAGCAAGAACGCTTAGCCGCTGAAGCTGAACAGGAACGCTCTGCCTCTATGCATCAAGAGCCTGTCCACGAGGAAGAGCCCGCAGTTAACCTTGAAGCTCTTGATCAGTTCATGAGGGCGTCTTCTCCTCCTGCTTCTTTACCTCACATGGACGTTCCCTCTTCAAGCTCTGGTCCAGTGCCTCGTTCTGCCCCAGCTAATCCTGCCCAGCATCCTCCTGCAGAACTTATGGGTGCTATTATAGACAACTAGTGTCTTATCTTCTCAGCTCTCAAGGACTTGTCCACGGCCTTCACCAAGTCGGCAGAACTTCATGAACAGCTTCTTAAGTTCTATCAAGACCAAAGCCGCCCTCAGTGATCGCTGTCCTCCAACCCTTTATCCCTCAATTGTTTTGCTTTTGCTTCTTTTACATTTAAACACTTCGTCTGTAATGACAATTATTCTCATTTTGTTTGAATGGCAATTCAATGTTTGTGTGCATGTGTTTGTTCAAGCCCTCCACTGCTTATAGTTATGTTTTTATGCTAACGTCCTTATCACTTGTTATCCTTTTCGATGATGCCAAAAGGGGGAAGTGTAGTTTTACAGAGATGCGCTATAAAATAGTTATCTAGAATAAGCAAGTGTTAAGGGGGAACCATTAAGTGAAAGGTCTAAGGAACGCCATACTAGAATAAACTAGAAGACGTCTAGAAAATTCTAGGACGCTTTTCTCTCCTTAAAATCCAAATGTTAGAGAATCAAAGAATGAAAACTTGTGCATATTAGAATTACTCTAAGTGTTAGAGGACGCTTCTAAGTTTTCATGGATGCTAAGTTCTAATGCCAAAACTATTTTGCTGAAGAGTTTGTCATCATCAAAAAGGGGGAAATTGTTGGGACGCTATCAAGGACGCTTGCGTACTTGGTAGTGTGCCCACAACCGTCCTTTTGTTTTGATATGACAAACTCACTTTGATTCTAATAAATTTGTCCAAGTGTTCAGGAACGCCAGTGACAAAAGGACAACAAGTGTGTGAAGCGTTCCCTAGACTTAGGGACGCTAGCTAACAGGAAGTAAGGACCAGCTAGAGACTACTTGAGCAAGGACGGAGTACCAAGCAAGTAGGAACGCATGAAGAGCGTCCTTACTCACTAGCCGACAGGATGACATCACTCGACAACATTTGATCATCCAAGGACACGTGGAGACCGATCCTGTAGCGGAGTCCAACACTACGTGGCAGACGATCCTGTTGTAGAGTTCATCAACACGTGGTGGCCGATCCTGTAGCGGAGTTCATCACACACAGCTGGATACAGGAAGCTTCCTCATCACCGCTATCATACGTGGAGGAAGATCCTATAGCCACGTCCACCAAGGGCATGATCGTCCCAGAGAAATGACGCCCTTCCCCAAGTCCTATAAATAGCACTGAGGCATTTATTGTGACGTTAACGCTTTCAGAGAATATTCAGAGAGAATCAGAGGAAAGCGGCTCACTCAAGAACACGAAGAACTAGCTCAGGAACTCAAGAACAGTGCTAAGACTTGTGCTAGATCGAGTGAGATTTGTAACCAAAACCACAAAACTGTTTGTACTCAGAAAAACCCAAAAAGAGAAAGAGAGTCCTACGAAGTACTGTAGGACGTAGGGATAGAGTTCTTTAATAGATTAAACTCGCTTAAGTTGTAGGCTTAGAGGAGTCCTTTCCTAGTGGACTTAGGGAGAAAAGCTAAGTGCCAGAGAACTGTAAAGACTTGCCAGTACAACTGTAATGACATTTAATATAAAGGAAAACCTATTCACAAATCCTCCAAGGAGGTAGAGGTTTACACTTAAGGACTACTTGGTCTTGAGTGGTTCCTCTATAATTCATTGTGTTCATTATTCTCATGTTTAGTACTTTTCCGCTGCATTACTTAAGGACGCCCCTACTCCTCGTAGGGACGCCTGACCAAAGGACGCCTTTACCAAAGTAAAGGACGTCCCTAAGTTACTAACGATCCAACACGAATCATGCGATTCCGAATGTTTCTCAAATTCTCAATAACACAATCTTTCTTATTGATTGGTTTGATTTGCCTAGGCTATGGTTTGGGAACCGCTGGTTTCCATTCTTTTTCTCATCTAAAAATCTTTGAACTAATAGAACTTGATAGAAAGATCACCAAACAACACGAACACAAGCATACGAATCTTGCGATTCCGAATGTTTCTCAAATTCTCAATAACACAAGCTTTCTTATTGATTGGTTTGATTTGCCTAGGCTATGGTTTGGGAACCTATGGTTTCCATTTTTTTTCTCGTCAAAAAATCTTTGAATTAATAGAACTTGATAGAAAAATCACCAAACAACACAAACACAAGCATACGAATCATGTGATTCCGAATGTTTCTCAAATTCTCAGTGACACAACCTTTCTAATTAATTGGTTTGCTTTGCCTAGGCTATGTTTTTGGAACCGTTTGTTTCCATTCTTTTTCTCGTCCAAAAATCTTTGAACTAATAGAACTTGATAGAAAGATCACCAAACAACACAAACACAAGCATACGATTCATGCGATTTCGAATGTTTCTCAAATTCTCAATGACACAACCTTTCTTATTGATTGGGTTGCTTTGCCTAGGCTATGGTTTGGGAACCGTTGGTTTCCATTCTTTTTCTCGTCCAAAAATCTTTGAACTAATAGAACTTGATAGAAAGATCACCAAACAACACAAACACAAGCATACAATTCATTCGATTTCGAATGTTTCTCAAATTCTCAATAACACAACCTTTCTTATTGATTGGTTTGATTTGCCTAGGCTATAATTTTGGAACCGCTGGTTTCCATTCTTTTTCTCATCGAAAAATCTTTCAACTAAAAGAACTTGATAGAAAGATCACCAAACAACACAAACACAAGCATACGAATCATGCGATTCCGAATGTTTCTCAAATTCTCAATAACACAACATTTCTTATTGATTGATTTGATTTGCCTAGGCTATGGTTTGGGAACCGCTGGTTTCCATTCTTTTTCTCATCCAAAAATCTTTGAACTAATAGAACTTGATAGATAGATCACTAAACAACACAAACACAAGCATACGAATCATGCGATTCCGAATGTTTCTCAAATTCTCAATAACACAACCTTTCTTATTGATTGGTTTAATTTGCCTAAGCTATGGTTTGGTAACCATTGTTTTCCATTCTTTTTCTCGTCGAAAAATCTTTGAACTAATAGAACTTGATAGAAAGATCACCAAACAACACCATACGAATCATGCGATTCCGAATGTTTCTAAAATTCTCAATAACACAACCTTTCTTATAAATTGGTTTGATTTGCCTAGGCTCTGGTTTGGAAACCGTTGGTTTTAATTCTTTTTCTCATCAAAAAATCTTTGAACCAATAGAGCTTGATAGAAAGATCACCAAACAACACAAACACAAGCATACGATTCATGCGATTTCGAATGTTTCTCAAGTTCTCAATAACACAACCTTTCTTATTGATTGGTTTGATTTGCCTAGGCTATGGTTTGGGAAGTGTTGGTTTCTATTCTTTTTCTCGTCCAAAAATCTTTGAACTAATAGAACTTGATAGAAAGATCACCAAGCAACACAAACACAACCATACGAATCATTCGATTTCGAATGTTTCACAAATTCTCAATAACACATCCTTTCTTATTGATTGGTTTGATTTGCCTAGGCTATGGTTTGGGAACCTATGGTTTCCATTTTTTTTCTCGTCAAAAAATCTTTAGACTAATAGAACTTGATAGAAAGATCACCAAACAACACAAACACAAGCATACGAATCATGTGATTCCGAATGTTTCTCAAATTCTCAATGACACAACCTTTCTTATTGATTGGTTTGATTTACCTAGGCTATGGTTTGGGAACCGCTGGTTTCCATTCTTTTTCTCATCCAAAAATCTTTGGACTAATAGAACTTGATAGAAAGATCACCAAACAACACAAACACAAGTATACGATTCATGCGATTTCGAATGTTTCTCAAATTCTCAATGACACAACCTTTCTTATTGATTGGGTTGCTTTGCCTAGGCTATGGTTTGGGAACCGTTGGTTTCCATTCTTTTTCTCGTCCAAAAATCTTAGAACTAATAGAACTTGAAAGAAAGATCACCAAACAACACAAACACAAGCATACGATTCATTCGATTTCGAATGTTTCTCAAATTCTCAATAACACAATCTTTCTTATTGATTGGTTTGATTTGCCTAGGCTATGGTTTGGGAACCGCTGGTTTCCATTCTTTTTCTCATCTAAAAATCTTTGAACTAATAGAACTTGATAGAAAGATCACCAAACAACACGAACACAAGCATACGAATCTTGCGATTCCGAATGTTTCTCAAATTCTCAATAACACAAGCTTTCTTATTGATTGGTTTGATTTGCCTAGGCTATGGTTTGGGAACCTATGGTTTCCATTTTTTTTCTCGTCAAAAAATCTTTGAACTAATAGAACTTGATAGAAAGATCACCAAACAACACAAACACAAGCATACGAATCATGTGATTCCGAATGTTTCTCAAATTCTCAGTGACACAACCTTTCTAATTAATTGGTTTGCTTTGCCTAGGCTATGTTTTTGGAACCGTTTGTTTCCATTCTTTTTCTTGTCCAAAAATCTTTGAACTAATAGAACTTGATAGAAAGATCACCAAACAACACAAACACAAGCATACGATTCATGCAATTTCGAATGTTTCTCAAATTCTCAATGACACAACCTTTCTTATTGATTGGGTTGCTTTGCCTAGGCTATGGTTTGGGAACCGTTGGTTTCCATTCTTTTTCTCGTCCAAAAATCTTTGAACTAATAGAACTTGATAGAAAGATCACCAAACAACACAAACACAAGCATACAATTCATTCGATTTCGAATGTTTCTCAAATTCTCAATAACACAACCTTTCTTATTGATTGGTTTGATTTGCCTAGGCTATAATTTTGGAACCGCTGGTTTCCATTCTTTTTCTCATCGAAAAATCTTTCAACTAAAAGAACTTGATAGAAAGATCACCAAACAACACAAACACAAGCATACGAATCATGCGATTCCGAATGTTTCTCAAATTCTCAATAACACAACATTTCTTATTGATTGATTTGATTTGCCTAGGCTATGGTTTGGGAACCGCTGGTTTCCATTCTTTTTCTCATCCAAAAATCTTTGAACTAATAGAACTTGATAGATAGATCACTAAACAACACAAACACAAGCATACGAATCATGCGATTCCGAATGTTTCTCAAATTCTCAATAACACAACCTTTCTTATTGATTGGTTTAATTTGCCTAAGCTATGGTTTGGTAACCATTGTTTTCCATTCTTTTTCTCGTCGAAAAATCTTTGAACTAATAGAACTTGATAGAAAGATCACCAAACAACACCATACGAATCATGCGATTCCGAATGTTTCTAAAATTCTCAATAACACAACCTTTCTTATAAATTGGTTTGATTTGCCTAGGCTCTGGTTTGGAAACCGTTGGTTTTAATTCTTTTTCTCATCAAAAAATCTTTGAACCAATAGAGCTTGATAGAAAGATCACCAAACAACACAAACATAAGCATACGATTCATGCGATTTCGAATGTTTCTCAAGTTCTCAATAACACAACCTTTCTTATTGATTGGTTTGATTTGCCTAGGCTATGGTTTGGGAAGTGTTGGTTTCTATTCTTTTTCTCGTCCAAAAATCTTTGAACTAATAGAACTTGATAGAAAGATCACCAAACAACACAAACACAACCATACGAATCATTCGATTTCGAATGTTTCACAAATTCTCAATAACACATCTTTTCTTATTGATTGGTTTGATTTGCCTAGGCTATGGTTTGGGAACCTATGGTTTCCATTTTTTTTCTCGTCAAAAAATCTTTAGACTAATAGAACTTGAAAGAAAGATCACCAAACAACACAAACACAAGCATACTAATCATGTGATTCCGAATGTTTCTCAAATTCTCAATGACACAACCTTTCTTATTGATTGGTTTGATTTACCTAGGCTATGGTTTGGGAACCGCTGGTTTCCATTCTTTTTCTCATCCAAAAATCTTTGGATTAATAGAACTTGATAGAAAGATCACCAAACAACACAAACACAAGTATACGATTCATGCGATTTCGAATGTTTCTCAAATTCTCAATGACACAACCTTTCTTATTGATTGGGTTGCTTTGCCTAGGCTATGGTTTGGGAACCGTTGGTTTCCATTCTTTTTCTCGTCCAAAAATCTTTGAACTAATAGAACTTGAAAGAAAGATCACCAAACAACACAAACACAAGCATACGATTCATTCGATTTCGAATGTTTCTCAAATTCTCAATAACACAACCTTTCTTATTGATTGGTTTGATTTGCCTAGGCTATGATTTTGGAACCGCTGGTTTCCATTCTTTTTCTCATCGAAAAATCTTTGAACTAAAAGAGCTTGATAGAAAGATCACCAAACAACACAAACACAAGCATACGAATCATGCGATTCCGAATGTTTCTCAAATTCTCAATAACACAACCTTTCTTATTGATTGGTTTGATTTGCCTAGGCTATGGTTTGGGAACCGCTGGTTTCCATTTTTTTTCTCATCCAAAAATCTTTGAACTAATAGAACTTGATAGATAGATCACTAAACAACACAAACACAAGCATACGAATCATGCGATTCCGAATGTTTCTCAAATTCTCAATAACACAACCTTTCTTATTGATTGGTTTAATTTGCCTAAGCTATGGTTTGGTAACCATTGTTTTCCATTCTTTTTCTCGTCGAAAAATCTTTGAACTAATAGAACTTGATAGAAAGATCACCAAACAACACCATACGAATCATGCGATTCCGAATGTTTCTAAAATTCTCAATAACACAACCTTTCTTATTGATTGGTTTGATTTGCCTAGGCTATGGTTTGGAACCGTTGGTTTTAATTCTTTTTCTCATCAAAAAATCTTTGAACCAATAGAGCTTGATAGAAAGATCACCAAACAACACAAACAGAAGCATACGATTCATGCGATTTCGAATGTTTCTCAAGTTCTCAATAACACAACCTTTCTTATTGATTGGTTTGATTTGCCTAGGCTATGGTTTGGGAAGTGTTGGTTTCTATTCTTTTTCTCGTCCAAAAATCTTTGAACTAATAGAACTTGATAGAAAGATCACCAAACAACACAAACACAACCATACGAATCATGCGATTTCGAATGTTTCACAAATTCTCAATAACACATCTTTTCTTATTGATTGGTTTGATTTCCTAGGCTATGGTTTGGGAACCTATGGTTTCCATTTTTTTTCTCGTCAAAAAATCTTTGAACTAATAGAAGTTGATAGAAAGATCACCAAACAACACAAACACAAGCATACGAATCATGTGATTCCGAATGTTTCTCAAATTCTCAATGACACAACCTTTCTTATTGATTGGTTTGATTTACCTAGGCTATGGTTTGGGAACCGCTGGTTTCCATTCTTTTTCTCATCCAAAAATCTTTGACCTAATAGAACTTGATAGATAGATCACTAAACAACACAAACACAAGCATACGAATCATGCGATTCCGAATGTTTCTCAAATTCTCAATAACACAACCATTCTTATTGATTGGTTTGATTTGCCTAGGCTATGATTTTGGAACCGCTGGTTTCCATTCTTTTTCTCATCGAAAAATCTTTGAACTTAAAGAACTTGGTAGAAAGATCACCAAACAACACAAACACAAGCATACGAATCATGCGATTCCGAATGTTTCTCAAATTCTCAATAACACAACCTTTCTTATTGATTGGTTTGATTTGCCTAGGCTATGGTTTGGGAACCGCTGGTTTCCATTCTTTTTCTCATCCAAAAATCTTTGAACTAATAGAACTTGATAGATAGATCACTAAACAACACAAACACAAGCATACGAATCATGCGATTCCGAATGTTTCTCAAATTCTCAATAACACAACCTTTCTTATTGATTGGTTTAATTTGCCTAAGCTATGGTTTGGTAACCATTGTTTTCCATTCTTTTTCTCGTCGAAAAATCTTTGAACTAATAGAACTTGATAGAAAGATCACCAAACAACACCATACGAATCATGCGATTCCGAATGTTTCTAAAATTCTCAATAACACAACCTTTCTTATTGATTGGTTTGATTTGCCTAGGCTCTGGTTTGGAAACCGTTGGTTATAATTCTTTTTCTCATCAAAAAATCTTTGAACAAATAGAGCTTCATAGAAAGATCACCAAACAACACAAACACAAGCATACGATTCATGCGATTTCGAATGTTTCTCAAGTTCTCAATAACACAACCTTTCTTATTGATTGGTTTGATTTGCCTAGGCTATGGTTTGGGAAGTGTTGGTTTCTATTCTTTTTCTCGTCCAAAAATCTTTGAACTAATAGAACTTGATAGAAAGATCACCAAACAACACAAACACAACCATACGAATCATGCGATTTCGAATGTTTCACAAATTCTCAATAACACATCCTTTCTTATTGATTGGTTTGATTTGCCTGGGCTATGGTTTGGGAACCTATGGTTTCCATTTTTTTTCTCGTCAAAAAATCTTTGAACTAATAGAACTTGATAGAAAGATCACCAAACAACACAAACACAAGCTTACGAATCATGTGATTCCGAATGTTTCTCAAATTCTCAATAACACAACCTTTCTTATTGATTGGTTTGATTTGCCTAGGCTCTGGTTTGGAAACCGTTGGTTTTAATTCTTTTTCTCATCAAAAAATCTTTGAACCAATAGAGCTTGATAGAAAGATCACCAAACAAAACAAACACAAGCATACGATTCATTCGATTTCGAATGTTTCTCAAATTCTCAATAACACAACCTTTCTTATTGATTGGTTTGATTTGCCTAGGCTATGATTTTGGAACCGCTGGTTTCCATTCTTTTTCTCATCGAAAAATCTTTGAACTAAAAGAACTTGATAGAAAGATCACCAAACAACACAAACACAAGCATACGATTCATGCGATTTCGAATGTTTCTCAAGTTCTCAATAACACAACCTTTCTTATTGATTGGTTTGATTTGCCTAGGCTATGGTTTGGGAAGTGTTGGTTTCTATTCTTTTTCTCGTCGAAAAATCTTCGAACTAATAGAACTTGATAGAAAGATCACCAAACAACACCATACGAATCATGCGATTCCGAATGTTTCTAAAATTCTCAATAACACAACCTTTCTTATTGATTGGTTTGATTTGCCTAGGCTATGGTTTGGAAACCGTTAGATTTAATTCTTTTTCTCATCAAAAAATCTCTGAACCAATAGAGCTTGATAGAAAGATCACCAAACAACACAAACACAAGCATACGATTCATGCGATTTCGAATGTTTCTCAAGTTCTCAATAACACAACCTTTCTTATTGATTGGTTTGATTTGCCTAGGCTATGGTTTGGGAAGTGTTGGTTTCTATTCTTTTTCTCGTCCAAAAATCTTTGAACTAATAGAACTTGATAGAAAGATCACCAAACAACACAAACACAACCATACGAATCATGCGATTTCGAATGTTTCACAAATTCTCAATAACACATCCTTTTTTATTGATTGGTTTGATTTGCCTTGGCTATGGTTTGGGAACCTATGGTTTCCATTTTTTTTCTCGTCAAAAAATCTTTGAGCTAATAGAACTTGATAGAAAGATCACCAAACAACACAAACACAAGCATACGAATCATGTGATTCCGAATGTTTCTCAAATTCTCAATGACACAACCTTTCTAATTGATTGGTTTGCTTTGCCTAGGCTATGTTTTTGGAACCGTTTGTTTCCATTCTTTTTCTCGTCCAAAAATCTTTGAACTAATAGAACTTGATAGAAAGATCACCAAACAACACAAACACAAGCATACGATTCATGCGATTTCGAATGTTTCTCAAATTCTCAATGACACAACCTTTCTTATTGATTGGGTTGCTTTGCCTAGGCTATGGTTTGGGAACCGTTGGTTTCCATTCTTTTTCTCGTCCAAAAATCTTTGAACTAATAGAACTTGACAGAAAGATCACCAAACAACACAAACACAAGCATACGATTCATTCGATTTCGAATGTTTCTCAAATTCTCAATAACACAACCTTTCTTATTGATTGTTTTGATTTGCCTAGGCTATGGTTTGTGAACCGCTGGTTTCCATTCTTTTTCTCATCCAAAAATCATTGAACTAATAGAACTTGATAGAAAGATCACCAAACAACACAAACACAAGCATACGAATCATGCGATTCCGAATGTTTCTCAAATTCTCAATAACACAACCTTTCTAATTGATTGGTTTTATTTGCCTAGGCTATGGTTTGGGAACCGCTGGTTTCCATTCTTTTTCACATCCGAAAATCTTTGAACTAATAGAACTTGATAGAAAGATCACAAAACAACACAAACACAAGCATACGAATCATGCGATTTCGAATTTTTCACAAGTTCTCAATAACACAACCTTTCTTATTGATTGGTTTGATTTGCCTAGGCTATAGTTTGTGAACCGTTGGCTTCCACTCTTTATCTCGTCCAAAAATCTTTGAATTAATAGAACTTGATAGAAAGATCACCAAACAACACAAACACAAGCATAAGAATCATGCGATTCCGAATGTTTCTCAAATTCTTAATAACACAACCTTTCCTATTGATTGGTTTGATTGGCCTAGGCTATGGTTTGGGAACCGTCGGTTTCCATTTTTTTTCTCGTCAAAAAACTTTGAACCAATAGAACTAGATAGAAAGATCACCAAATAACACCATACGAATCATGCGATTCCGAATGTTTCTCAAATTCTCAATAACACAACCTTTCCTATTGATTGGTTTGATTTGCCTAGGCTATGGTTTGGGAACCGTCGGTTTCTTTGAACCAATAGAGCTTGATAGAAAGATCACCAAACAACACAAACACAAGCATGCGATTCATGCGATTTCGAATTTTTCTCAAGTTCTCAATAACACAACCTTTCTTATTGATTGGTTTGATTTGACTAGGCTAGGGTTAGGGAAGTGTTGGTTTCTATTCTTTTTCTCGTCCAAAAATCTTTGACCTAATAGAACTTGATAGAAAGATCACCAAACAACACAAACACAACCATACGAATCATGCGATTTCGAATGTTTCTCAAATTCTCAATGACACAACCTTTCTAATTGATTGGTTTGCTTTGCCTAGGCTATGTTTTTGGAACCGTTTGTTTCCATTCTTTTTCTCGTCCAAAAATCTTTGAACTAATAGAACTTGATAGAAAGATCACCAAACAACACCATACGAATCATGCGATTCCGAATGTTTCTAAAATTCTCAATAACACAACCTTTCTTATTGATTGGTTTGATTTGCCTAGGTTATGGTTTGGGAACCGTTGGTTTCCATTATTTTTCTCTTCAAAAAATCTTTGAACCAATAGAACTTGATAGAAGGATCACCAAATAACACAAACACAACATTACGATTCATGCGATTTCGAATGTTTCTCAAATTCTCAATGACACAACCTTTCTTATTGATTGGTTTGCTTTGCCTAGGCTATGGTTTGGGAACCGTTGGTTTCCATTCTTTTTCTCGTCAAAAAGTCTTTGAACCAATAGAACTTGATAGAAAGATCACCAAACAACACCATACGAATCATGCGATTCCGAATGTTTCTCAAATTCTCAATAACACAACCTTTCCTATTGATTGTTTTGATTTGCCTAGGCTATGGTTTGGGAACCGTCGGTTTCTTTGAACCAATAGAGCTTGATATAAAGATCACCAAACAACACAAACACAAGCATACGATTCATGCGATTTCGAATGTTTCTCAAGTTCTCAATAACACAACCTTTCTTATTGATTGGTTTGATTTGCCTATGCTATGGTTTGGGAAGTGTTGGTTTCTATTCTTTTTCACGTCAAAAAATCTTTGAACTAATAGAACTTGATAGAAAGATCACCAAACAACACAAACACAGGCATACGAATCATGCGATTTCGAATGTTTCACAAATTCTCAATAACACAACCTTTCTTATTGATTGGTTTGATTTGCCTAGTCTATGGTTTGGGAACCTATGGTTTCCATTTTTTTTCTCGTCAAAAAATCTTTGAACTAATAGAACTTGATAGAAAGATCACCAAACAACACAAACACAAGCATACGAATCATGTGATTCCGAATGTTTCTCAAATTCTCAATGACACAACCTTTCTAATTGATTGGTTTGCTTTGCCTAGGCTATGTTTTTGGAACCGTTTGTTTCCATTCTTTTTCTCGTCCAAAAATCTTTGAACTAATAGAACTTGATAGAAAGATCACCAAACAACACAAACACAAGCATACGATTCATGCGATTTCGAATGTTTCTCAAATTCTCAATGACACAACCTTTCTTATTGATTGGTTTGCTTTGCCTAGGCTATGGTTTGGGAACCGTTGGTTTCCATTCTTTTTCTCGTCCAAAAATCTTTGACCTAATGGAACTTGATAGAAAGATCACCAAACAACAGAAACACAAGCATACGATTCATTCGATTTCGAATGTTTCTCAAATTCTCAATAACACAGACCTTTCTTATTGATTGGTTTTTTTTGCGTAGGCTATGATTTGGGAACCGCTGGTCTCCATTCTTTTTCTCATCGAAAAATCTTTGAACTAATAGAACTTGATAGAAAGATCACCAAACAACACAACACACGAGCATACGAATAATGCGATTCCGAATGTTTCTCAAATTCTCAATAACACAACCTTTCTAATTGATTGGTTTGATTTGCCTAGGCTATGGTTTGGGAACCGCTGGTTTCCATTCTTTTTCTCATTCGAAAATCTTTGAACTAATAGAACTTGATAGAAAGATCACAAAACAACACAAACAAAAGCATACGAATCATGCGATTTCGAATTTTTCACAAGTTCTCAATAACACAACCTTTTCCTATTGATTGGTTTGATTTCCCTAGGCTATAGTTTGTGAACCGTTGGCTTCCACTCTTTATCTCGTCCAAAAATCTTTAAATTAATAGAACTTGATAGAAAGATCACCAAAGAACACAAACACAAGCATAAGAATCATGCGATTCCGAATGTTTCTCAAATTCTTAATAACACAACCTTTCTTATTGATTGGTTTGATTTGCCTAGGCTATGGTTTGGGAACTGTCGGTTTCCAATCTTTTTCTCGTCAAAAAATCTTTGAACCAATAGAACTTGATAGAAAGATCACCAAACAACACAAACACAAGCATAAGAATCATGCGATTCCGAATGTTTCTCAAATTCTTAATAACACAACCTTTCCTATTGATTGGTTTGATTGGCCTAGGCTATGGTTTGGGAACCGTCGGTTTCCATTTTTTTTCTCGTCAAAAAACTTTGAACCAATAGAACTAGATAGAAAGATCACCAAATAACACCATACGAATCATGCGATTCCGAATGTTTCTCAAATTCTCAATAACACAACCTTTCCTATTGATTGGTTTGATTTGCCTAGGCTATGGTTTGGGAACCGTCGGTTTCTTTGAACCAATAGAGCTTGATAGAAAGATCACCAAACAACACAAACACAAGCATGCGATTCATGCGATTTCGAATTTTTCTCAAGTTCTCAATAACACAACCTTTCTTATTGATTGGTTTGATTTGACTAGGCTAGGGTTAGGGAAGTGTTGGTTTCTATTCTTTTTCTCGTCCAAAAATCTTTGACCTAATAGAACTTGATAGAAAGATCACCAAACAACACAAACACAACCATACGAATCATGCGATTTCGAATGTTTCTCAAATTCTCAATGACACAACCTTTCTAATTGATTGGTTTGCTTTGCCTAGGCTATGTTTTTGGAACCGTTTGTTTCCATTCTTTTTCTCGTCCAAAAATCTTTGAACTAATAAAACTTGATAGAAAGATCACCAAATAACACAAACACAAGCATACGATTCATGCGATTTCGAATGTTTCTCAAATTCTCAATGACACAACCTTTCTTATTGATTGGTTTGCTTTGCCTAGGCTATGGTTTGGGAACCGTTGGTTTCCATTCTTTTTCTCGTCAAAAAGTCTTTGAACCAATAGAACTTGATAGAAAGATCACCAAACAACACCATACGAATCATGCGATTCCGAATGTTTCTCAAATTCTCAATAACACAACCTTTCCTATTGATTGTTTTGATTTGCCTAGGCTATGGTTTGGGAACCGTCGGTTTCTTTGAACCAATAGAGCTTGATATAAAGATCACCAAACAACACAAACACAAGCATACGATTCATGCGATTTCGAATGTTTCTCAAGTTCTCAATAACACAACCTTTCTTATTGATTGGTTTGATTTGCCTATGCTATGGTTTGGGAAGTGTTGGTTTCTATTCTTTTTCACGTCAAAAAATCTTTGAACTAATAGAACTTGATAGAAAGATCACCAAACAACACAAACACAGGCATACGAATCATGCGATTTCGAATGTTTCACAAATTCTCAATAACACAACCTTTCTTATTGATTGGTTTGATTTGCCTAGTCTATGGTTTGGGAACCTATGGTTTCCATTTTTTTTCTCGTCAAAAAATCTTTGAACTAATAGAACTTGATAGAAAGATCACCAAACAACACAAACACAAGCATACGAATCATGTGATTCCGAATGTTTCTCAAATTCTCAATGACACAACCTTTCTAATTGATTGGTTTGCTTTGCCTAGGCTATGTTTTTGGAACCGTTTGTTTCCATTCTTTTTCTCGTCCAAAAATCTTTGAACTAATAGAACTTGATAGAAAGATCACCAAACAACACAAACACAAGCATACGATTCATGCGATTTCGAATGTTTCTCAAATTCTCAATGACACAACCTTTCTTATTGATTGGTTTGCTTTGCCTAGGCTATGGTTTGGGAACCGTTGGTTTCCATTCTTTTTCTCGTCCAAAAATCTTTGAACTAATGGAACTTGATAGAAAGATCACCAAACAACAGAAACACAAGCATACGATTCATTCGATTTCGAATGTTTCTCAAATTCTCAATAACACAGACCTTTCTTATTGATTGGTTTTTTTTGCGTAGGCTATGATTTGGGAACCGCTGGTCTCCATTCTTTTTCTCATCGAAAAATCTTTGAACTAATAGAACTTGATAGAAAGATCACCAAACAACACAACACACGAGCATACGAATAATGCGATTCCGAATGTTTCTCAAATTCTCAATAACACAACCTTTCTAATTGATTGGTTTGATTTGCCTAGGCTATGGTTTGGGAACCGCTGGTTTCCATTCTTTTTCTCATTCGAAAATCTTTGAACTAATAGAACTTGATAGAAAGATCACAAAACAACACAAACAAAAGCATACGAATCATGCGATTTCGAATTTTTCACAAGTTCTCAATAACACAACCTTTTCCTATTGATTGGTTTGATTTCCCTAGGCTATAGTTTGTGAACCGTTGGCTTCCACTCTTTATCTCGTCCAAAAATCTTTAAATTAATAGAACTTGATAGAAAGATCACCAAAGAACACAAACACAAGCATAAGAATCATGCGATTCCGAATGTTTCTTAAATTCTTAATAACACAACCTTTCTTATTGATTGGTTTGATTTGCCTAGGCTATGGTTTGGGAACTGTCGGTTTCCATTCTTTTTCTCGTCAAAAAATCTTTGAACCAATAGAACTTGATAGAAAGATCACCAAACAACACAAACACAAGCATACGAATCATGCGATTTCGAATGTTTCACAAATTCTCAATAACACAACCTTTCTTATTGATTGGTTTGATTTGCCTAGGCTATGGTTTGGGAACTGTCGGTTTCCATTCTTTTTCTCGTCAAAAAATCTTTGAACCAATAGAACTTGATAGAAAGATCACCAAACAACACCATACGAATCATGCGATTCCGAATGTTTCTCAAATTCTCAATAACACAACCTTTCCTATTGATTGGTTTGATTTGCCTAGGCTATGGTTTGGGAACCGTCGGTTTCTTTGAACCAATAGAGCTTGATATAAAGATCACCAAACAACACAAACACATGCATACGATTCATGCGATTTCGAATGTTTCTCATGTTCTCAATAACACAACCTTTCTTATTGATTGGTTTGATTTGCCTAGGCTATGGTTTGGGAAGTGTTGGTTTCTATTCTTTTTCTCGTCCAAAAATCTTTGAACTAATAGAACTTGATAGAAAAATCACCAAACAACACAAACACAAGCATACGAATCATGCGATTTCGAATGTTTCACAAATTCTCAATAACACAACCTTTCTTATTGATTGGTTTGATTTGCCTAGGCTATGGTTTGGGAACCTATGGTTTCCATTTTTTTTCTCGTCAAAAAATTTTTGAACTAATAGAACTTGATAGAAAGATCACCAAACAACACAAACACAAGCATACGAATCATGTGATTCCGAATGTTTCTCAAATTCTCAATGACACAACCTTTCTAATTGATTGGTTTGCTTAGCCTAGGCTATGTTTTTGGAACCGTTTGTTTCTATTCTTTTTCTCGTCCAAAAATCTTTGAACGAATAGAACTTGATAGAAAGATCACCAAACAACACAAACACAAGCATACGATTCATGCGATTTCGAATGTTTCTCAAATTCTCAATGACACAACCTTTCTTATTGATTGGTTATCTTTGCCTAGGCTATGGTTTGGGAACCGTTGGTTTCCATTCTTTTTATCGTCCAAAAATCTTTGAACTAATAGAACTTGATAGAAAGATCACCAAACAACACAAACACAAGCATACGATTCATTCGATTTCGAATGTTTCTCAAATTCTCAATAACACAACCTTTCCTATTGATTGGTTTGATTTGCCTAGGCTATGGTTTGGGAACCGTTGCTTTCCACTCTTTATCTTGTCAAAAAATCTTTGAACTAATAGAACTTGATAGAAAGATCACCAAACAACACAAACACAAGCATACGAATCATGCGATTTCGAATGTTTCTCAAATTCTCAATAACACAACCTTTCTAATTGATTGGTTTGATTTGCCTAGGCTATGGTTTGGGAACCGCTGGTTTCCATTCTTTTTCTCATTCGAAAATCTTTGAACTAATAGAACTTGATAGAAAGATCACAAAACAACACAAACACAAGCATACGAATCATGCGATTTCGAATTTTTCACAAGTTCTCAATAACACAACCTTTCCTATTGATTGGTTTGATTTGCCTAGGCTATAGTTTGTAAACCGTTGGCTTCCACTCTTTATCTCGTCCAAAAATCTTTAAATTAATAGAACTTGATTGAAAGATCACCAAACAACACAAACACAAGCATAAGAATCATGCGATTCCGAATGTTTCTCAAATTCTCAATAACACAACCTTTCCTATTGATTGGTTTGGTTTGCCTAGGCTATGGTTTGGGAACCGTCGGTTTCTTTGAACCAATAGAGCTTGATATAAAGATCACCAAACAACACAAACACAAGCATACGATTCATGCGATTTCGAATGTTTCTCAAGTTCTCAATAACACAACCTTTCTTATTGATTGGTTTGATTTGCCTAGGCTATGGTTTGGGAAGTGTTGGTTTCTATTCTTTTTCTCGTCCAAAAATCTTTGAACTAATAGAACTTGATAGAAAGATCACCAAACAACACAAACACAAGCATACGAATCATGTGATTCCGAATGTTTCTCAAATTCTCAATGACACAACCTTTCTTATTGATTGGTTTGCTTTGCCTAGGCTATGTTTTTGGAACCGTGTATTTCCATTCTTTTTCTCGTCCAAAAATCTTTGAACTAATAGAACTTGATAGAAAGATCACCAAACAACACAAACACAAGCATACGATTCATGCGATTTCGAATGTTTCTCAAATTCTCAAAAACACAACCTTTCTTATTGATTGTTTTGATTTGCCTAGGCTATGGTTTTTGAACCGCTGGTTTCCATTCTTTTTCTCATCCAAAAATCATTGAACTAATAGAACTTGATAGAAAGATCACCAAACAACACAAACACAAGCATACGATTCATGCGATTTTGAATGTTTCTCAAGTTCTCAATAACACAACCTTTCTTATTGCTTGGTTTGATTTGACTAGGCTATGGTTAGGGAAGTGTTGGTTTCTATTCTTTTTCTCGTCCAAAAATCTTTGAACTAATAGAACTTGATAGAAAGATCACCAAACAACACAAACACAAGCATACGATTCATTCGATTTCGAATGTTTCTCAAATTCTCAATAACATAATCTTTCTTATTGATTGGTTTGATTTGCATAGGCTATGATTTGGGAACCGCTGGTTTCCATTCTTCTTCTCATCCAAAAATCATTGAACTAATAGAACTTGATAGAAAGATCACCAAACAACACAAACACAAGCATACGAATCATGCGATTCCGAATGTTTCTCAAATTCTCAATAACACAACCTTTCTAATTGATTGGTTTGATTTGCCTAGGCTATGGTTTAGGAACCGCTGGTTTCCATTCTTTTTCTCATTCGAAAATCTTTGAACTAATAGAACTTGATAGAAAGATCACAAAACAACACAAACACAAGCATTCGAATCATGCGATTTCGAATTTTTCACAAGTTCTCAATAACACAACCTTTCCTATTGATTGGTTTGATTTGCGTAGGCTATAGTTTGTGAACCGTTGGCTTCCACTCTTTATCTCGTCCAAAAATCTGTGAATTAATAGAACTTGATAGAAAGATCACCAAACAACACAAACACAAGATTAAGAATCATGTGATTCCGAATTTTTCTCAAATTCTTAATAACACAACCTTTCTTATTGATTGGTTTGATTTGCCTAGGCTATGGTTTGGGAACCGTTGGTTTCCATTCTTTTTCTCGTCAAAAAATCTTTGAACCAATAGAACTTGATAGAAAGATCACCAAACAACACAAACACAAGCATAGGAATCATGCGATTCCGAATGTTTCTCAAATTCTCAATAACACAACCTTTCCTATTGATTGGTTTGATTTGCCTAGGCTATGGTTTGTGAACCACTGGTTTGCATTCTTTTTCTCATCCAAAAATCTTTGAACTAATAGAACTTGATAGAAAGATCACTAAACAACACAAACACAAGCATACGATCATGCGATTCTGAATGTTTCTCAAATTTTCAATAACGCAATCTTTCCTATTGATTGGTTTGATTTGCCTAGGCTATGGTTTGGGAACCGTTGGTTTCGATTATTTTTCTCGTCAAAAATTCTTTGAACTAATAGAACTTTATAGAAAGATCACCAAACAACACCAACACAAGCATACGAATCATACGATTCCGAATGTTTCTCAAATTCTCAGTAACACAACCTTTCCTATTGATTAGTTTGATTTTCCTAGGCTATGGTTTGGGAACTGTTGGTTTCCATTCTTTTTCTCGTCCAAAATTTTTTGAACTAATAGAACTTGATTGAAAACTCACCAAACAACACAAACACAAGCATACGAATCAGGCGATTTCGAATGTTTTCTCAAATTCTCAATGACACAACCTTTCTTATTGATTGGTTTGATTTGCCTAAGCTATGGTTTGGGAACCATTGGTTTCCATTCTTTATCTCGTCCAAAAATCTTTGAACTAATAGAACTTGATAGAAAGATCACCAAACAACACAAACACAAGCATACGATTCATTCGATTTCGAATGTTTTTCAAATTCTCAATAACACAACCTTTCTTATTGATTGGTTTGATTTGCCTAGGCTATGATTTGGGAACCGCTGTTTTCCATTCTTTTTCTCATCGAAAAATCTTTGAACTAATAGAACTTGATAGAAAGATCACCAAACAACACAAACACAAGCATACGAATCATGTGATTCCGAATGTTTCTCAAATTCTCAATGACACAACCTTTCTAATTGATTGGTTTGCTTTACCTAGGCTATGTTATTGGAACCGTTTGTTTCCATTCTTTTTCTCGTCCAAAAATCTTTGAACTAATAGAACTTGATAGAAAGATCACCAAACAACACAAACACAAGCATACGATTCATGCGATTTCGAATGTTTCTCAAATTCTCAATGACACAACCTTTCTTATTGATTGGTTTGCTTTGCCTAGACTATGGTTTGGGAACCGTTGGTTTCCATTCTTTTTCTCGTCCAAAAATCTTTGAACTAATAGAACTTGATAGAAAGATCACCAAACAACACAAACACAAGCATACGATTCATTCGATTTCGAATGTTTCTCAAATTCTCAATAACACAACCTTTCTTATTGATTGGTTTGATTTGCCTAGGCTATGATTTGGGAACCGCTGGTTTCCATTCTTTTTCTCATCGAAAAATCTTTGAACTAATAGAACTTGATAGAAAGATCACCAAACAACACAAACACAAGCATACGAATCATGCGATTCCGAATGTTTCTCAAATTCTCAATAACACAACCTTTCTTATTGATTGGTTTCATTTGCCTAGGCTATGGTTTGGGAACCGCTGGTTTCCATTCTTTTTCTCATCCAAAAATCTTTGAACTAATAGAACTTGATAGAAAGATCACTAAACAACACAAACACAAGCATACGAATCATGCGATTCCGAATGTATTTCAAATTCTCAATAACACAACCTTTCTTATTGATTGGTTTGATTTGCCTAGGCTATGATTTTGGAATCGCTGGTTTCCATTCTTTTTCTCATCGAAAAATCTTTGAACTAAAAGAACTTGATAGAAAGATCACCAAACAACACAAACACAAGCATACGAATCATGCGATTCCGAATGTTTCTCAAATTCTCAATAACACAACTTTTCTTATTGATTGGTTTGATTTGCCTAGGCTATTGTTTGGTAACCGCTGGTTTCCATTCTTTTTCTCATCCAAAAATCTTTGAACTAATAGAACTTGATAGATAGATCACTAAATAACACAAACACAAGCATACGAATCATGCGATTCCGAATGTTTCTCAAATTCTCAATAACACAACCTTTCTTATTGATTGTTTTGATTTGCCTAGGCTATGGTTTGTGAACCGCTGGTTTCCATTCTTTTTCTCATCCAAAAATCATTGAACTAATAGAACTTGATAGAAAGATCACCAAACAACACAAACAAAAACATACGAATCATGCGATTCCTAATGTTTCTCAAATTCTCAATAACACAACCTTTCTAATTGATTGGTTTGATTTGCCTAGGCTATGGTTTGGGAACCGTTGGTTTCCATTCTTTTTCACATCCGAAAATCTTTGAACTAATAGAACTTTATAGAAAGATCACAAAACAACACAAACACAAGCATACGAATCATGCGATTTCGAATTTTTCACAAGTTCTCAATAACACAACCTTTCCTATTGATTGGTTTGATTTGCCTAGGCTATAGTTTGTGAACCGTTGGCTTCCACTCTTTATCTCGTCCAAAAATCTTTGAATTAATAGAACTTGATAGAAAGATCACCAAACAACACAAACACAAGCATAAGAATCATGCGATTCCGAATGTTTCTCAATAACACAACCTTTCTTATTGATTGATTTGATTTGCCTAGGCTATGGTTTGGGAACCATCGGTTTCCGTTCTTTTTCTCGTCAAAAAATCTTTGAACCAATAGAACTAGATAGAAAGATCACCAAACAACACCATACGAATCATGCGATTCCGAATGTTTCTCAAATTCTCAATAACACAACCTTTCCTATTGATTGGTTTGATTTGCCTAGGCTATGGTTTGGGAACCGTCGGTTTCTTTGAACCAATAGAGCTTGATAGAAAGATCACCAAACAACACAAACACAAGCATACGATTCATGCGATTTCGAATGTTTCTCAAGTTCTCAATAACACAACCTTTCTTATTGCTTGGTTTGATTTGACTAGGCTATGGTTAGGGAAGTGTTGGTTTCTATTCTTTTTCTCGTCCAAAAATCTTTGACCTAATAGAACTTGATAGAAAGATCACCAAACAACACAAACACAAACATACAAATCATACGATTTCGAATGTTTCTCAAATTCTCAATGACACAACCTTTCTAATTGATTGGTTTGCTTTGCCTAGGCTATGTTTTTGGAACCGTTTGTTTCCATTCTTTTTCTCGTCCAAAAATCTTTGAACTAATAAAACTTGATAGAAAGATCACCAAACAACACAAACACAAGCATACGATTCATGCGATTTCGAATGTTTCTCAAATTCTCAATGACACAACCTTTCTTATGGATTGGTTTGCTTTGCCTAGGCTATGGTTTGGGAACCGTTGGTTTCCATTCTTTTTCTCGTCCAAAAATCATTGAACTAAAAGAACTTGATAGAAAGATCACCAAACAACACAAACACAACCAGACGATTCATGCGATTTCGAATGTTTCTCAAATTCTCAATGACACAACCTTTCTTATTGATTGGTTTGCTTTGCCTAGGCTATGGTTCGGGAACCGTTGGTTTCCATTCTTTTTCTCGTCCAAAAATCTTTGAACTAATAGAACTTGATAGAAAGATCACCAAACAACACAAACACAAGCATACGATTCATTCGATTTCGAATGTTTCTCAAATTCTCAATAACACAACCTTTCTTACTGATTGGTTTGATTTGCATAGGCTATGTATTGGGAACCGCTGGTTTCCATTCTTTTTCTCATCGAAAAATCTTTAAACTAATAGAACTTGATAGAAAGATCACCAAACAACACAAACACAAGCATACGAATCATGCCATTCCGAATGTTTCTCAAATTCTCAATAACACAACCTTTCTTATTGATTGGTTTGATTTGCCTAGGCTATGGTTTGGGAACCGCTGATTTCCATTCTTTTTCTCATCCAAAAGTCTTTGAACTAATAGAACTTGATAGAAAGATCACTAAATAACACAAACACAAGCATACGAATCATGCGATTCCGAATGTTTCTCAAATTCTCAATAACACAACCTTTCTTATTGATTGTTTTGATTTGCCTAGGCTATGGTTTGTGAACCGCTGGTTTCCATTCTTTTTCTCATCCAAAAATCATTAAACTAATAGAACTTGATAGAAAGATCAACAAACAACTCAAACACAAGCATACGAATCATGCGATTCCTAATGTTTCTCAAATTCTCAATAACACAACCTTTCTAATTGATTGGTTTGATTTCCCTAGGCTATGGTTTGGGAACCGCTGGTTTCCATTCTTTTTCTCAATCGAAAATCTTTGAACTAATAGAACTTGATAGAAAGATCACAAAACAACACAAACACAAGCATTCGAATCATGCGATTTCGAATTTTTCACAAGTTCTCAATAACACAACCTTTCCTATTGATTGGTTTGATTTGCCTAGGCTATAGTTTGTGAACCGTTGGCTTCGACTCTTTATCTCGTCCAAAAATCTTTGAATTAATAGAACTTGATAGAAAGATCACCAAACAACACAAACACAAGCATAAGAATCATGCGATTCCGAATGTTTCTCAAATTCTTAATAACACAACCTTTCTTATTGATTGATTTGATTTGCCTAGGCTATGGTTTGGGAACCATCGGTTTCCGTTCTTTTTCTCGTCAAAAAATCTTTGAACCAATAGAACTAGATAGAAAGATCACCAAACAACACCATACGAATCATGCGATTCCGAATGTTTCTCAAATTCTAAATAACACAACCTTTCCTATTGATTGGTTTGATTTGCCTAGGCTATGGTTTGGGAACCGTCGGTTTCTTTGAACCAATAGAGCTTGATAGAAAGATCACCAAACAACACAAACACAAGCATACGATTCATGCGATTTCGAATGTTTCTCAAGTTCTCAATAACACAACCTTTCTTATTGCTTGGTTTGATTTGACTAGGCTATGGTTAGGGAAGTGTTGGTTTCTATTCTTTTTCTCGTCCAAAAATCTTTGACCTAATAGAACTTGATAGAAAGATCACCAAACAACACAAACACAAACATACAAATCATACGATTTCGAATGTTTCTCAAATTCTCAATGACACAACCTTTCTAATTGATTGGTTTGCTTTGCCTAGGCTATGTTTTTGGAACCGTTTGTTTCCATTCTTTTTCTCGTCCAAAAATCTTTGAACTAATAAAACTTGATAGAAAGATCACCAAACAACACAAACACAAGCATACGATTCATGCGATTTCGAATGTTTCTCAAATTCTCAATGACACAACCTTTCTTATGGATTGGTTTGCTTTGCCTAGGCTATGGTTTGGGAACCGTTGGTTTCCATTCTTTTTCTCTTCCAAAAATCATTGAACTAATAGAACTTGATAGAAAGATCACCAAACAACACAAACACAAGCAGAGGATTCATGCGATTTCGAATGTTTCTCAAATTCTCAATGACACAACCTTTCTTATTGATTGGTTTGCTTTGCCTAGGCTATGGTTCGGGAACCGTTGGTTTCCATTCTTTTTCTCGTCCAAAAATCTTTGAACTAATAGAACTTGATAGAAAGATCACCAAACAACACAAACACAAGCATACGATTCATTCGATTTCGAATGTTTCTCAAATTCTCAATAACACAACCTTTCTTATTGATTAGTTTGATTTGCATAGGCTATGTATTGGGAACCGCTGGTTTCCATTCTTTTTCTCATCGAAAAATCTTTAAACTAATAGAACTTGATAGAAAGATCACCAAACAACACAAACACAAGCATACGAATCATGCCATTCCGAATGTTTCTCAAATTCTCAATAACACAACCTTTCTTATTGATTGGTTTGATTTGCCTAGGCTATGGTTTGGGAACCGCTGATTTCCATTCTTTTTCTCATCCGAAAGTCTTTGAACTAATAGAACTTGATAGAAAGATCACTAAATAACACAAACACAAGCATACGAATCATGCGATTCCGAATGTTTCTCAAATTCTCAATAACACAACCTTTCTTATTGATTGTTTTGATTTGCCTAGGCTATGGTTTGTGAACCGCTGGTTCCCATTCTTTTTCTCATCCAAAAATCATTAAACTAATAGAACTTGATAGAAAGATCAACAAACAACACAAACACAAGCATACGAATCATGCGATTCCTAATGTTTCTCAAATTCTCAATAACACAACCTTTCTAATTGATTGGTTTGATTTGCCTAGGCTATGGTTTGGGAACCGCTGGTTTCCATTCTTTTTCTCAATCGAAAATCTTTGAACTAATAGAACTTGATAGAAAGATCACAAAACAACACAAACACAAGCATTCGAATCATGCGATTTCGAATTTTTCACAAGTTCTCAATAACACAACCTTTCCTATTGATTGGTTTGATTTGCCTAGGCTATAGTTTGTGAACCGTTGGCTTCCACTCTTTATCTCGTCCAAAAATCTTTGAATTAATAGAACTTGATAGAAAGATCACCAAACAACACTAACACAAGATTAAGAATCATGTGATTCCGAAATTTTCTCAAATTCTCAATAACACAACCTTTCTTATTGATTGTTTTGATTTGCTAGGCTATGGTTTGTGAACCGCTGGTTTCCATTCTTTTTCTCATCCAAAAATCATTGAACTAATAGAACTTGATAGAAAGATCACCAAACAACACAAAGACAAGCATACGATTCATGCGATTTCGAATGTTTCTCAAGTTCTCAATAACACAACCTTTCTTATTGCTTGGTTTGATTTGACTAGGCTATGGTTAGGGAAGTGTTGGTTTCTATTCTTTTTCTCGTCCAAAAATCTTTGACCTAATAGAACTTGATAGAAAGATCACCAAACAACATAAACACAACCATACGAATCATGCGATTTCGAATGTTTCTCAAATTCTCAATGACACAACCTTTCTAATTGATTGGTTTGCTTTGCCTAGGCTATGTTTTTGGAACCGTTTGTTTCCATTCTTTTTCTCGTCCAAAAATCTTTGAACTAATAGAACTTGATAGAAAGATCACCAAACAACACAAACACAAGCATACGATTCATGCGATTTCGAATGTTTCTCAAATTCTCAATGACACAACCTTTCTTATTGATTGGTTTGCTTTGCCTAGGCTATGGTTCGGGAACCGTTGGTTTCCATTCTTTTTCTCGTCCAAAAATCTTTGAACTAATAGAACTTGATAGAAAGATCGCCAAACAACACAAACACAAGCATACGATTCATTCGATTTCGAATGTTTCTCAAATTCTCAATAACACAACCTTTCTTATTGATTGGTTTGATTTGCATAGGCTATGATTTGGGAACCGCTGGTTTCCATTTTTTTTCTCATCGAAAAATCTTTGAACTAATAGAACTTGATAGAAAGATCACCAAACAACACAAACACAAGCATACGAATCATGCGATTCCGAATGTTTCTCAAATTCTCAATAACACAACCTTTCTTATTGATTGGTTTGATTTGCCTAGGCTATGGTTTGGGAACCGCTGATTTCCATTCTTTTTCTCATCCAAAAGTCTTTGAACTAATAGAACTTGATAGAAAGATCACTAAACAAAACAAACACAAGCATACGAATCATGCGATTCCGAATGTTTCTCAAATTCTCAATAACACAACCTTTCTTATTGATTGTTTTGATTTGCCTAGGCTATGGTTTGTGAACCCCTGGCTTCCATTCTTTTTCTCATCCAAAAATCATTGAACTAATAGAACTTGATAGAAAGATCACCAAACAACACAAACACAAGCATACGAATCATGCGATTCCGAATGTTTCTCAAATTCTCAATAACACAACCTTTCTAATTGATTGGTTTGATTTGCCTAGGCTATGGTTTGGGAACCGCTGGTTTCCATTCTTTTTCTCAATCGAAAATCTTTGAACTAATAGAACTTGATAGAAAGATCACAAAACAACACAAACACAAGCATTCGAATCATGCGATTCCGAATTTTTCACAAGTTCTCAATAACACAACCTTTCCTATTGATTGGTTTGATTTGCCTAGGCTATAGTTTGTGAACCGTTGGCTTCCACTCTTTATCTCGTCCAAAAATCTTTGAATTAATAGAACTTGATAGAAAGATCACCAAACAACACAAACACAAGATTAAGAATCATGTGATTCCGAATTTTTCTCAAATTCTAAATAACACAACCTTTCTTATTGATTGTTTTGATTTGCCTAGGCTATGGTTTGTGAACCGCTGGTTTCCATTCTTTTTCTCATCCAAAAATCATTGAACTAATAGAACTTGATAGAAAGATCACCAAACAACACAAACACAAGCATACGAATCATGCGATTCCGAATGTTTCTCAAATTCTCAATAACACAACCTTTCTTATTGATTGGTTTGATTTGCCTAGGCTATGGTTTGTGAACCGCTGGTTTCCATTCTTTTTCTCGTCAAAAAATCTTTGAACCAATAGAACTTGATAGAAAGATCACCAAACAACACAAACACAAGCATAGCAATCATGCGATTCCGAATGTTTCTCAAATTCTCAATAACACAACCTTTCCTATTGATTGGTTTGCTTTGCCTAGGCTATGGTTTGGGAACCGCTGGTTTCCATTCTTTTTCTCGTCAAAAAATCTTTGAACCAATAGAACTTGATAGAAAGATCACCAAACAACACAAACACAAGCATACGAATCATGCGATTCCGAATGTTTCTCAAATTCTCAATAACACAACCTTTCTTATTGATTAGTTTGATTTGCCTAGGCTATGGTTTGTGAACCGCTGGTTTCCATTCTTTTTCTCGTCAAAAAATCTTTGAACCAATAGAACTTGATAGAAAGATCACCAAACAACACAAACACAAGCATAGGAATCATGCGATTCCGAATGTTTCTTAAATTCTCAATTACACAACCTTTCCTATTCATTGTTTTGATTTGCCTAGGCTATGGTTTGCGAACCGCTGGTTTGCATTCTTTTTCTCATCCAAAAATCATTGAACTAATAGAACTTGATAGAAAGATCACTAAACAACACAAACACAAGCATACGAATCATACGATTCTGAATTTTCTCAAATTTTCAATAACACAATCTTTCCGATTGATTGGTTTGATTTGCCTAGGCTATGGTTTCGGAACCGTTGGTTTCGATTATTTTTCTCGTCAAAAATTCTTTGAACTAATAGAACTTTATAGAAAGATCACCAAACAACACCAACACAAGCATACGAATCATACGATTCCGAATGTTTCTCAAATTCTCAATAACACAACCTTTCCTATTGATTGGTTTGATTTTCCGAGGCTATGGTTTGGGAACCGTTGGTTTCCATTCTTTTTCTCGTCCAAAAGTTCTCAATAACACAACCTTTCCTATTGATTGGTTTGATTTGCCTAGGCTATAGTTTGTGAACCGTTGGCTTTTACTCTTTATCTCGTCCAAAAATCTTTGAATTAATAGAACTTGATAGAAAGATCACCAAACAACACAAACACAAGCATATGAATCATGCGATTCCGAATGTTTCTCAAATTCTTAATAACACATCCTTTCTTATTGATTGGTTTGATTTGCCTAGGCTATGGTTTGGGAACCATCGGTTTCCATTCTTTTTCTCGTCAAAAAATCTTTGAACCAATAGAACTTGATAGAAAGATCACCAAACAACACAAACACAAGCATAGGAATCATGCGATTCCGAATGTTTCTCAAATTCTCAATAACACAACCTTTCCTATTGATTGGTTTGATTTTCCTAGGCTATGGTTTGCGAACCGCTAGTTTGCATTCTTTTTCTCATCCAAAAATCTTTGAACTAATAGAACTTGATAGAAAGATCATTAAACAACATAAACACAAGCATACGAATCATGCGATTCTGAATGTTTCTCAAATTTTCAATAACACAATCTTTCCTATTGATTGGTTTGATTTGCCTAGGCTATGGTTTGGAAACCGTTGGTTTCGATTATTTTTCTCGTCAAAAATTCTTTGAACTAATAGAACTTTATAGAAAGATCACCAAACAACACCAACACAAGCATACGAATCATACGATTCCGAATGTTTCTAAAATTCTCAATAACACAACCTTTCCTATTGATTGGTTTGATTCTCCTAGGCTATGGTTTGGGAACCGTTGGTTTCCATTCTTTTTCTCGTCCAAAAGTTTTTGAAGTAATAGAACTTGATTGAAAACTCACCAAACAACACAAACACAAGCATACGAATCAGGCGATTTCGAATGTTTTCTCAAATTCTCAATAAAACAACCTTCTTATTGATTGGTTTGATTTGCCTAAGCTATGGTTTGGGAACCATTGGTTTCCATTCTTTATCTCGTCAAAAAATCTTTGAACTAATAGAACTTGATAGAAAGATCACAAAACAACGCCATACGAATCATGCGATTCCGAATGTTTCTAAAATTCACAATACCACAACCTTTCTTATTAATTGGTTTGATTTGCCTAGGCTATGCTTTGGGAACCGTTGGTTTCAATTCTTCTTGTCGTCAAAAAATCTTTGAACCAATATAGCTTGATAGAAAGATCACCAAACAACACCAACACAAGCATACGATTCATGCGATTTCGAATGTTTCTTAAATTCTCAATGACACAACCATTCTTATTGATTGGTTTGCTTTGCCTAGGCTATGGTTTGGGAACCGTTGGTTTCCATTCTTTTTTTTCGTCCAAAAATCTTTGAACTAATAGAACTTGATAGAAAGATCACCAAACAACACAAACACAAGCATACGATTCATTCGATTTCGAATGTTTCTCAAATTCTCAATAACACAACCTTTCTTATTGATTGGTTTGATTTGCCGAGGCTATGATTTGGGAACCGCTGTTTTCCATTCTTTTTCTCATCGAAAAATCTTTGAACTAATAGAACTTGATAGAAAGATCACCAAACAACACAAACACAAGCATACGAATCATGTGATTCCGAATGTTTCTCAAATTCTCAATAACACAACCTTTCTTATTGATTGGTTTGATTTGCCTAAGCTATGGTTTGGGAACCGCTGGTTTCCATTCTTTTTCTCATCCAAAAACCTTTGAACTAATAGAACTTGATAGAAAGATCACTAAACAACACAAACGCAAGCATACGAATCATGCGATTCCGAATGTTTCTCAAATTCTCAATAACACAACCTTTTTATTGATTGGTTTGATTTGCCTAGGCTATGGTTTGTGAACCGCTGGTTTCCATTCTTTTTCTCATCCAAAAATCTTTGAAGTAATAGAACTTGATAGAAAGATCACCAAACAACACAAACACAAGCATACGAATCATGCGATTCCGAATGTTTCTCAAATTCTCAATAACACAACCTTTCTAATTGATCGGTTTGATTTGCCTAGGCTATGGTTTGGGAACCGCTGGTTTCCATTCTTTTTCTCATCCGAAAATCTTTGAACTAATAGAACTTGATAGAAAGATCACAAAACAACACAAACACAAGCATACGAATCATGCGATTTTGAATTTTTCACAAGTTCTCAATAACACAACCTTTCCTGTTGATTGGTTTGATTTGCCTAGGCTATGGTTTGTGAACCGTTGTCTTCCACTCTTTATCTCGTCCAAAAATCTTTGAATTAATAGAACTTGATAGAAAGATCACTAAACAACACAAACACAAGCATACGGATCTTTCGATTCCGAATGTTTCTCAAATTCTCAATAACACAACCTTTCTTATTGATTGGTTTGATTTGCCTAGGCTATGGTTTGTGAACCGCTGGTTTCCATTCTTTTTCTCATCCAAAAATCTTTGAACTAATAGAACATGATAGAAAGATCACCAAACAACACAAACACAAGCATGCGAATCATGCGATTCCGAATGTTTCTCAAATTTTCAATAACACAACCTTTCTTATTGATTGGTTTGATTTGCCTAGGCTATGGTTTGGGAAGTGTTCGTTTCCATTCTTTTTCTCGTCCAAAAATCTTTGAACTAACAGAACTTGATACAAACATCACAAAACAACACAAACACAAGCATAGGAATCATGCGATTTCGAATTTTTCACAAGTTCTCAATAACACAACCTTTCCTATTGATTGGTTTGATTTGCTTAGGCTATGGTTTGTGAACCGTTGGCTTCCATTCTATATCTCGTCGAAAAATCTTTGAACTAATAGAACTTGATAGAAAGATCACCAAACAACACAAACACAAGCATACGAATCATGTGATTCCAAATGTTTCTCAAATTCCCAATGACACAACCTTTCTTATTGATTGGTTTGCTTTGCCTAGGCTATGTTTTGGGAACCGTTGGTTTCCATTCTTTTTTTTCATCCAAAAATCTTTGAACTAATAGAACTTGATAGAAAGATCACAAAACAACACAAACACAAGCATACGAATCATGCGATTTCGAATTTTTCACAAGTTCTGAATAACACAACCTTTCCTATTAATTGGTTTGATTTGCCTAGGCTATGGTTTGTGAACCGTTGGTTTCCACTCTTTATCTCGTCGAAAAATCTTTGAATTAATAGAACTTGATAGAAAGATCACTAAACAACACAAACACAAGCATACGAATCATGCGATCCCGAATGTTTCTCAAATTCTCAATAACACAACCTTCTTATTGATTGGTTTGATTTGCCTAGGCTATGGTTTGGGAACCGTCGGTTTCCATTCTTTTTCTTGTCAAAAAGTGTTTGAACCAATAGAACTTGATAGAAAGATCACCAAACAACACAAACACAAGCATACGAATCATGCGATTCCGAATGTTTCTCAAATTCTTAATAACACAACCTTTCCTATTGATTGGTTTGATTTTTCTAGGCTATGGTTTGGGAACCGTTGGTTTCTATTCTTTTTCTCGTCCAAAATTTTTTGAACTAATAGAACTTGATTGAAAACTCACCAAACAACACAAACACAAGCATACGAATCATGCGATTTCGAATGTTTTCTCAAATTCACAATAAAACAACCTTCTTATTGATTGGTTTTATTTGCCTAAGGTATGGTTTGGGAACCATTTGTTTCCATTCTTTTTCTCGTCAAAAAATCTTTGAACTAATAGAACTTGATAGAAAGATCACCAAACAACACCATACGAATCATGCGATTCCGAATGTTTCTCAAATTCTCAATAACACAACCTTTCTTATTGATTGGTTTGATTTGCCTAGGCTATGGTTGGGGAACCGTTGGTTTCAATTCTTTTTCTCGTCAAAAAATCTTTGAACCAATGATACAAAGATCACCAAACAACACAAACACCATCGTACGAATCATGCGATTCCGAATGTTTCTCAAATTCTCAATAACACAACCTTTCTTATTGATTGGTATGATTTGCCAAGGCTATGGTTTTTGAACCGTTGGTTTCCATTCTTTATCTCGTCAAAAAATCTTTGAACTAATAGAACTTGATAGAAAGATCACCAAACAACACCAACACAAGCATACGAATCATGCGATTCCGAATGTTTCTCAAATTCTCGATAACACAACATTTCTTATTGATTGGTTTGATTTGCCTAAGCTATGGTTTGGGAACCGTTGGTTTTAATTCTTTTTCTCATTAAAAAATCTTTGAACCAATAGAGCTTGATAGAAAGATCACCAAACAACACAAACAAAAGCATACGATTCATGCGATTTCGAATGTTTCTCAAGTTCTCAATAACACAACCTTTCTTATTGATTGGTTTTATTTGCCTACGCTATGGTTTGGGAAGTGTTCGTTTCCATTCTTTTTCTCGTCAAAAAATCTTTGAACTAATAAAACTTGATATAAAGATCACCAAACAACCCAAACACAAGCATACGAATCATTTGATTCCGAATGTTTCTCAAATTCTTAATGACACAACCTTTCTTATTGATTGGTTTGCTTTGCCTAGGCTATGGTTTGGGAACCGTAGGTTTCCATTCTTTTTCTCGTCCAAAAATCTTTGAACTAATAAAACTTGATAGAAAGATCACCAAACAACACCATACGAATCATGCGATTCCGAATGTTTCTAAAATTCTCAATAACACAACCTTTCCTATTGATTGGTTTGCTTTGCCTAGCATATTGTTTGGGAACCGTTGGTTTCCATTATTTTTCTCGTCCAAAAATCTTTGAACTAATAGAACTTGATTGAAAACTCACCAAACAACACAAACACAAGCATATTAATCATGCGATTTCGAATGTTTCTCAAATTCTCAATAAAACAAACTTTCTTATTGATTGGTTTGATTTGCCTAAGCTATGGTTTGGGAACCATTGGTTTCCATTCTTTTTCTCGTCAAAAATCTTTGAACTAATAGAACTTGATAGAAAGATCACAAAACAACACCATACGAATCATGCGATTCCGAATGTTTCTAAAATTCTCATTAACAAAACCTTTGCTATTGATTGGTTTGATTTTCCTAGGCTATGGTTTGGGAACCGTTGGTTTCCATTATTTTTCTCGTAAACAAATCTTTGAACTAATAGAACTTGATTGAAAACTCACCAAACAACACAAACACAAGCATACGAATCATGCGATTTCGAATGTTTCTCAAATTCTCAATATAACAACCTTTCTTATTGATTGGTTTGATTTGCCTAAGCTATGGTTTGGGAACCATTGGTTTCCATTCTTTTTCTCATCAAAAAATCTTAGAACTAATAGAACTTGAGAGAAAGATCACCAAACAACACCATACGAATCATGCGATTCCGAAAGTTTCTAATATTCTCAATAACACAACCTTTCTTATTAATTGGTTTGATTTGCCTAGGCTATGGTTTGGGAACCGTTGGTTTTAATTCTTTTTCTCATCAAAAAATCTTTGAACCAATAGAGCTTGATAGAAAGATCACCAAACAACACAAACAAAAGCATACGATTCATGCGATTTCGAATGTTTCTCAAGTTCTCAATAACACAACCTTTCTTATTGATTGGTTTTATTTGCCTACGCTATGGTTTGGGAAGTGTTCGTTTCCATTCTTTTTCTCGTCAAAAAATCTTTGAACTAATAAAACTTGATATAAAGATCACCAAACAACCCAAACACAAGCATACGAATCATGTGATTCCGAATGTTTCTCAAATTCTTAATGACACAACCTTTCTTATTGATTGGTTTGCTTTGCCTAGGCTATGGTTTGGGAACCGTAGGTTTCCATTCTTTTTCTCGTCCAAAAATCTTTGAACTAATAGAACTTGATAGAAAGATCACCAAACAACACAAACACAAGCACACGATTCATGCGATTTCGAATGTTTCTCATATTCTCAATAACACAACCTTTCTTATTGATTAGTTTGATTTTCCTAGGCTATGGTTTGGGAACCGTTGGTTTCCATTCTTTTTCTCGTAAAAAAATCCTTGGACTAATAGAACTTGATAGAAAGATCACCAAACAACACAAACACAAGCATACGAATCATGCGATTCCGAATGTTTCTCAAATTCTCAATGACACAACCTTTCTTATTGATTGGTTTGCTTTGCCTAGGCTATTGTTTGGGAACCGTTGGTTTCCATTCTTTTTCTCATCCAAAAATCTTTGAACTAATAGAACTTGATAGAAAGATCACCAAACAACACAAACACAAGCATACGATTCATACGATTTCGAATGTTTCTCAAACTGTCAATAACACAACATTTCCTATTAATTGGTTTGATTTGCCAAAGCTATGATTTGGGAACCGTTGGTTTCAATTCTTTTTCTCGTCAAAAAATCTTTGAACTTATAGAAATTGATAGAAACATCACCAAACAACACAAACATAAGCATACGAATCACGCGATTCCGAATGTTTCTCAAAGTTTCAATAACACAACCATTCCTATTGATTGGTTTGACTCGCCTAGGCTATGGTTTGTGAACCGTTGGTTTCCATTCTTTTTCTCGTCCAAAAATCTTTGAACTAATAGAACTTGATAGAAAACTCACCAAACAACACAAACACAAGCATACGAATCATGCAATTTCGAATGTTTCTCAAATTCTCAATAAAACAACCTTTCTTATTGATTGGATTGATTTGCCTAAGCTATGGTTTGGGAACCGTTGGATTTCATTCTTCTTCTTGTCAAAAAATCTTTGAACTAATAGAACTTGATAGAAAGATCACCAAACAACACCATAACGAATCATGCGATTCCGAAAGTTTCTAAAATTCTCAATAACACAACCTTTCTTATTGATTGGTTTGATTTGCCTAGGCTATGGTTTGGGAACCGTTGGTTTTAATTCTTTTTCTCGTCAAAAAATCTTTGAACCAATAGAGCTTGATAGAAAGATCACCAAACAACACAAACAAAAGCACACGACTCATGCGATTTCGAATGTTTCTCAAGTTCTCAATAACACAACCTTTCTTATTGATTGGTTTGATTTGCCTAGGCTATGGTTTGGGAAGTGTTGGTTTCCATTCTTTTTCTCATCAAAAAATCTTTGAACTAATAGAACTTGATAGAAAGATCACCAAACAACACAAACACAAGCATACAATTCATGCGATTTCGAATGTTTCTCATATTCTCAATAACACAACCTTTCTTATTTATTAGTTTGATTTCCCTAGGCTATGGTTTGGGAACCATTGGTTTCCATTCTTTTTCTCGTAAAAAAATCCTTGGAATAATAGAACTTGATAGAAAGATCACCAAACAACACAAACACAAGCATACGAATCATGCGATTCCGAATGTTTCTCAAATTCTCAATGACACAACCTTTCTTACTGATTGGTTTGCTTTGCCTAGGCTATTGTTTGGGAACCGTTGGTTTCCATTCTTTTTCTAGTCCAAAAATCTTTGAACTAATAGAACTTGATAGAAAGGTCACCAAAAACCACAAACACAAGCGTACGATTCATGCGATTTCGAATGTTTCTCAAATTCTCAATGACACAACCTTTCTTATTGATTGGTTTGATTTGCCTAGGCTATGGTT
Source organism: Polygonum maritimum (assembly GCA_963924305.1). Taxonomy (NCBI): domain Eukaryota; kingdom Viridiplantae; phylum Streptophyta; class Magnoliopsida; order Caryophyllales; family Polygonaceae; genus Polygonum; species Polygonum maritimum. Next base: position 15,107,214 of record OZ002734.1, on the reverse strand, counting down.
TGTGAACCGCTGGTTTCCATTCTTTTTCTCATCCAAAAATCTTTGAACTAATAGAACATGATAGAAAGATCACCAAACAACACAAACACAAGCATGCGAATCATGCGATTCCGAATGTTTCTCAAATTTTCAATAACACAACCTTTCTTATTGATTGGTTTGATTTGCCTAGGCTATGGTTTGGGAAGTGTTCGTTTCCATTCTTTTTCTCGTCCAAAAATCTTTGAACTAACAGAACTTGATAGAAACATCACAAAACAACACAAACACAAGCATAGGAATCATGCGATTTCGAATTTTTCACAAGTTCTCAATAACACAACCTTTCCTATTGATTGGTTTGATTTGCCTAGGCTATGGTTTGTGAACCGTTGGCTTCCATTCTATATCTCGTCGAAAAATCTTTGAACTAATAGAACTTGATAGAAAGATCACCAAACAACACAAACACAAGCATACGAATCATGTGATTCCGAATGTTTCTCAAATTCCCAATGACACAACCTTTCTTATTGATTGGTTTGCTTTGCCTAGGCTATGTTTTGGGAACCGTTGGTTTCCATTCTTTTTTTCATCCAAAAATCTTTGAACTAATAGAACTTGATAGAAATATCACAAAACAACACAAACACAAGCATACGAATCATGCGATTTCGAATTTTTCACAAGTTCTGAATAACACAACCTTTCCTATTAATTGGTTTGATTTGCCTAGGCTATGGTTTGTGAACCGTTGGTTTCCACTCTTTATCTCGTCGAAAAATCTTTGAATTAATAGAACTTGATAGAAAGATCACTAAACAACACAAACACAAGCATACGAATCATGCGATCCCGAATGTTTCTCAAATTCTCAATAACACAACCTTCTTATTGATTGGTTTGATTTGCCTAGGCTATGGTTTGGGAACCGTCGGTTTCCATTCTTTTTCTTGTCAAAAAATCTTTGAACCAATAGAACTTCATAGAAAGATCACCAAACAACACAAACACAAGCATACGAATCATGCGATTCCGAATGTTTCTCAAATTCTTAATAACACAACCTTTCCTATTGATTGGTTTGATTTTTCTAGGCTATGGTTTGGGAACCGTTGGTTTCTATTCTTTTTCTCGTCCAAATTTTTTTGAATTAATAGAACTTGATTGAAAACTCACCAAACAACACAAACACAAGCATACGAATCATGCGATTTCGAATGTTTTCTCAAATTCACAATAAAACAACCTTCTTATTGATTGGTTTTATTTGCCTAAGGTATAGTTTGGGAACCATTTGTTTCCATTCTTTTTCTCGTCAAAAAATCTTTGAACTAATAGAACTTGATAGAAAGATCACCAAACAAAACCATACGAATCATGCGATTCCGAATGTTTCTCAAATTCTCAATAACACAACCTTTCTTATTGATTGGTTTGATTTGCCTAGGCTATGGTTGGGGAACCGTTGGTTTCAATTCTTTTTCTCGTCAAAAAATCTTTGAACCAATGATACAAAGATCACCAAACAACACAAACACCAGCGTACGAATCATGCGATCCCGAATGTTTCTCAAATTCTCAATAACACAACCTTCTTATTGATTGGTTTGATTTGCCTAGGCTATGGTTTGGGAACCGTCGGTTTCCATTCTTTTTCTTGTCAAAAAATCTTTGAACCAATAGAACTTGATAGAAAGATCACCAAACAACACAAACACAAGCATACGAATCATGCGATTCCGAATGTTTCTCAAATTCTTAATAACACAACCTTTCCTATTGATTGGTTTGATTTTTCTAGGCTATGGTTTGGGAACCGTTGGTTTCTATTCTTTTTCTCGTCCAAAATTTTTTGAACTAATGGAACTTGATTGAAAACTCACCAAACAACACAAACACAAGCATACGAATCATGCGATTTCGAATGTTTTCTCAAATTCACAATAAAACAACCTTCTTATTGATTGGTTTTATTTGCCTAAGGTATGGTTTGGGAACCATTTGTTTCCATTCTTTTTCTCGTCAAAAAATCTTTGAACTAATAGAACTTGATAGAAAGATCACCAAACAACACCATACGAATCATGCGATTCCGAATGTTTCTCAAATTCTCAATAACACAACCTTTCTTATTGATTGGTTTGATTTGCCTAGGCTATGGTTGGGGAACCGTTGGTTTCAATTCTTTTTCTCGTCAAAAAATCTTTGAACCAATGATACAAAGATCACCAAACAACACAAACACAAGCACACGATTCATGCGATTTCGAATGTTTCTCATATTCTGAATAACACAACCTTTCTTATTGATTAGTTTGATTTTCCTAGGCTATGGTTTGGGAACCGTTGGTTTCCATTCTTTTTCTCGTAAAAAAATCCTTGGACTAATAGAACTTGATAGAAAGATCACCAAACAACACAAACACAAGCATACGAATCATGCGATTCCGAATGTTTCTCAAATTCTCAATGACACAACCTTTCTTATTGATTGGTTTGCTTTGCCTAGGCTATTGTTTGGGAACCGTTGGTTTCCATTCTTTTTCTCATCCAAAAATCTTTGAACTAATAGAACTTGATAGAAAGATCACCAAACAACACAAACACAAGCATACGATTCATACGATTTCGAATGTTTCTCAAACTCTCAATAACACAACATTTCCTATTAATTGGTTTGATTTGCCAAAGCTATGATTTGGGAACCGTTGGTTTCAATTCTTTTTCTCGTCAAAAAATCTTTGAACTTATAGAAATTGATAGAAACATCACCAAACAACACAAACATAAGCATACGAATCACGCGATTCCTAATGTTTCTCAAAGTTTCAATAACACAACCATTCCTATTGATTGGTTTGACTCGCCTAGGCTATGGTTTGTGAACCGTTGGTTTCCATTCTTTTTCTCGTCCAAAAATCTTTGAACTAATAGAACTTGATAGAAAACTCACCAAACAACACAAACACAAGCATACGAATCATGCAATTTCGAATGTTTCTCAAATTCTCAATAAAACAACCTTTCTTATTGATTGGATTGATTTGCCTAAGCTATGGTTTGGAAACCGTTGGATTTCATTCTTCTTCTTGTCAAAAAATCTTTGAACTAATAGAACTTGATAGAAAGATCACCAAACAACACCATAACGAATCATGCGATTCCGAAAGTTTCTAAAATTCTCAATAACACAACCTTTCTTATTGATTGGTTTGATTTGCCTAGGCTATGGTTTGGGAACCGTTGGTTTTAATTCTTTTTCTCGTCAAAAAATCTTTGAACCAATAGAGCTTGATAGAAAGATCACCAAACAACACAAACAAAAGCACACGATTCATGCGATTTCGAATGTTTCTCAAGTTCTCAATAACACAACCTTTCTTATTGATTGGTTTGATTTGCCTAGGCTATGGTTTGGGAAGTGTTGGTTTCCATTCTTTTTCTCGTCAAAAAATCTTTGAACTAATAGAACTTGATAGAAAGATCACCAAACAACACAAACACAAGCATACAATTCATGCGATTTCGAATGTTTCTCATATTCTCAATAACACAACCTTTCTTATTTATTAGTTTGATTTCCCTAGGCTATGGTTTGGGAACCGTTGGTTTCCATTCTTTTTCTCGTAAAAAAATCCTTGGACTAATAGAACTTGATAGAAAGATCACCAAACAACACAAACACAAGCATACGAATCATGCGATTCCGAATGTTTCTCAAATTCTCAATGACACAACCTTTCTTACTGATTGGTTTGCTTTGCCTAGGCTATTGTTTGGGAACCGTTGGTTACCATTCTTTTTCTCGTCCAAAAATCTTCAAACTAATAGAACTTGATAGAAAGGTCACCAAAAACCACAAACACAAGCGTACGATTCATGCGATTTTGAATGTTTCTCAAATTCTCAATGACACAACCCTTCTTATTGATTGGTTTGCTTTGCCTAGGCTATGGTTTGGGAACCGTTGGTTTCCATTCTTTTTCTCGTCCAAAAATCTTTGAACTAATAGAACTTGATAGAAAGATCACCAAACAACACAAACACAAGCATACGATTCATGCGATTTCGAATGTTTGTCATATTCTCAATAACACAACCTTTCTTATTGATTGGTTTGATTTCCCTAGGCTATGGTTTGGGAACCGTTGGTTTCCATTCTTTTTCTCGTAAAAAAATCCTTGGACTAATAGAACTTGATAGAAAGATCACCAAACAACACAAACACAAGCATACGAATCATGCGATTCCGAATGTTTCTCAAATTCTCAATGACACAACCTTTCTTACTGATTGGTTTGCTTTGCCTAGGCTATTGTTTGGGAACCGTTGGTTTCCATTCTTTTTCTCGTCCAAAAATCTTTGAACTAATAGAACTTGATAGAAAGATCACCAAACAACACAAACACAAGCATACGATTCATGCGATTTCGAATGTTTCTCAAATTCTGAATAACACAACATTTCCTATTGATTGGTTTGATTTGCCAAAGCTATGGTTTGTGAACCGTTGGTTTCCATTCTTTTTCTCGTCAAAAAATCTTTGAACTTATAGAACTTGATAGAAACATCACCAAACAACACAAACATAAGCATACGAATCACGCGATTCCGAATGTTTCTCAAAGTTCAATAACACAACCATTCCTATTCATTGGTTTGACTCGCCTAGGCTATGGTTTGTGAACCGTTGGTTTCCATTCTTTTTCTCGTCCAAAAATCTTTGAACTAATAGAATTTGATAGAAAACTCACCAAACAACACAAACACAAGCATACAAATCATGCAATTTCGAATGTTTCTCAAATTCTCAATAAAACAACCTTTCTTATTGATTGGATTGATTTGCCTAAGCTATGGTTTGGGAACCGTTGGATTTCATTCTTCTTCTTGTCAAAAAATCTTTGAACTAATAGAACTTGATAGAAAGATCACCAAACAACACCATAACGAATCATGCGATTCCGAAAGTTTCTAAAATTCTCAATAACACAACCTTTCTTATTGATTGGTTTGATTTGCCTAGGCTATGGTTTGGGAAGTGTTGGTTTCCATTCTTTTTCTCGTCAAAAAATCTTTGAACTAATAGAACTTGATAGAAAGATCACCAAAAAACACAAACACAAGCATACGAATCATGTGATTCCGAATGTTTCTCAAATTCTCAATGACACAACCTTTCTTATTGATTGGTTTGCTTTGCCTAGGATATGGTTTGGGAACCGTTGGTTTCCATTCTTTTTCTCGTCCAAAAATCTTTGAACTAATAGAACTTGATAGAAAGGTCACCAAAAACCACAAACACAAGCGTACGATTCATGCGATTTCGAATGTTTCTCAAATTCTCAATGACACAACCTTTCTTATTGATTGGTTTGCTTTGCCTAGGCTATGGTTTGGGAACCGTTGGTTTCCATTCTTTTTCTCGTCCAAAAATCTTTGAACTAATAGAACTTGATAGAAAGATCACCAAACAACACAAACACAAGCGTACGATTCATGCGATTTCGAATGTTTCTCAAATTCTCAATGACACAATCTTTCTTATTGATTGGTTTGCTTTGCCTAGGCTATGGTTTGGGAACCGTTGGTTTCCATTCTTTTTCTCGTCCAAAAATCTTTGAACTAATAGAACTTGATAGAAAGATCACCAAACAACACAAACACAAGCATACGATTCATGCGATTTCGAATGTTTCTCATATTCTCAATAACACAACCTTTCTTATTGATTAGTTTGATTTCCCTAGGCTATGGTTTGGGAACCGTTGGTTTCCATTCTTTTTCTCGTAAAAAAATCTTTGGACTAATAGAACTTGATAGAAAGATCACCAAACAACACAAACACAAGCATACATATCGTGCGATTCCGAATGTTTCTCAAATTCTCAATGACACAACCTTTCTTATTGATTGGTCTGCTTTGCCTAGGCTATGGTTTGGGAACCGTTGGTTTCCATTCTTTTTCTCGTCCAAAAATCTTTGAACTAATAGAACTTGATAGGAAGATCACCAAACAACACAAACACAAGAATACGATTCATGCGATTCCGAATGTTCCTCAAATTCTCAATAACACAACCTTTCCTATTGATTGGTTTGATTTGCCAAAGCTATGGTTTGGGAACCGTTGGTTTCCATTCTTTTTCTCGTCAAAAAATCTTTGAACTAATAGAACTTGATAGAAAGATCACCAAACAACACAAACACAAGCATACGATTCATGCGATTCCGAATGTGTCTCAAATTCTCAATGACACAACCTTTCTTATTGATTGGTTTGCTTTGCCTAGGCTATGGTTTGGGAACCGTTGGTTTCCATTCTTTTCTCGTCCAAAAATCTTTGAACTAATAGAACTTGATGGAAAGATCACCAAACAACACAAACACAAGCGTACGATTCATGCGATTTCGAATGTTTCTCAAATTCTCAATGACACAATCTTTCTTATTGATTGGTTTGCTTTGCCTAGGCTATGGTTTGGGAACCGTTGGTTTCCATTCTTTTTCTCGTCCAAAAATCTTTGAACTAATAGAACTTGATAGAAAGATCACCAAACAACACAAACACAAGCATACGATTCATGCGATTTCGATTGTTTCTCATATTCTCAATAACACAACCTTTCTTATTGATTAGTTTGATTTCCCTAGGCTATGGTTTGGGAACCGTTGGTTTCCATTCTTTTTCTCGTAAAAAAATCTTTGGACTAATAGAACTTGATAGAAAGATCACCAAACAACACAAACACAAGCATACAAATCGTGCGATTCCGAATGTTTCTCAAATTCTCAATGACACAACCTTTCTTATTGATTGGTCTGCTTTGCCTAGGCTATGGTTTGGGAACCGTTGGTTTCCATTCTTTTTATCGTCCAAAAATCTTTGAACTAATAGAACTTGATAGGAAGATCACCAAACAACACAAACACAAGAATACGATTCATGCGATTCCGAATGTTCCTCAAATTCTCAATAACACAACCTTTCCTATTGATTGGTTTGATTTGCCAAAGCTATGGTTTGGGAACCGTTGGTTTCCATTCTTTTTCTCGTCAAAAAATCTTTGAACTAATAGAACTTGATAGAAAGATCACCAAACAACACAAACACAAGCATACGATTCATGCGATTCCGAATGTGTCTCAAATTCTCAATGACACAACCTTTCTTATTGATTGGTTTGTTTTGCCTAGGCTATGGTTTGGGAACCGTTGGTTTCCATTCTTTTCTCGTCCAAAAATCTTTGAACTAATAGAACTTGATAGAAAGATCACCAAACAACACAAACACAAGCATACGATTAATGCGATTTCGAATGTTCTCAAATTCTCAATAACACCGTTATTTATTGGTTTGATTTCCCTAGGCTATGGTTTGGGAACCGTTGGTTTCCATTTTTTTTCTCGTCAAAAAATCTTTGAACAAATAGGACTTGATAGAAAGATCACCAAACAAAACCAACACAAGCATACGAATCATGCGATTACGAATGTTTCTCAAATTCTCAATAACACAACCTTTCTTATTGATTGGTTTGATTTCCCTAGGCTATGGTTTGGGAACCGTTGGTTTCCATTCTTTTTCTCGTAAAAAAATCTTTGGACTAATAGAACTTGATAGAAAGATCACCAAACAATACAAACACAAGCATACGAATCATGCGATTCCGAATGTTTCTCAAATTCTCAATGACACAACCTTTCTTATTGATTGGTTTGCTTTGCCAGACTATGGTTTGGGAACCGTTGGTTTCCATTCTTTTTCTCATCCAAAAATCTTTGAACTAATAGAACTTGATAGAAAGATCACCAAACAACACAAACACAAGCATACGATTCATGCGATTTCGAATGTTTAATTCTCAAATTCTCAATAACACAACCTTTCCTATTGATTGGTTTGATTTGCCTAAGCTATGGTTTGGGAACCGTTGGTTTCCATTCTTTTTCTTGTCAAAAAATATTTGAACTTATAGAACTGGATAGAAGCATCACCAAACAACACCATAACGAATCATGCGATTCCGCATGTTTCTACAATTCTCAATAACACAACCTTTCCTATTGATTGGTTTGATTTGCCTAGGCTATGGTTTGGGAACAGTTGGTTTCCATTCTTTTTCTCATCAAAAAATCTTTGAACCAATAGAACTTGATAGAAAGATCACCAAACCACACAAACACAAGCATACGATTCATGCGATTTCGAATGTTTCTCAAATTCTCAATGACACAACCTTTCTTATTGATTGGTTTGATTTCCCTAGGCTATGGTTTGGGAACCGTTGGTTTCCATTCTTTTTCTCGTAAAAAAATCTTTGGACTAATAGAACTTGATAGAAAGATCACCAAACAACACAAACACAAGCTTACGAATCATGCGATTTCGAATGTTTCTCAAATTCTCAATGACACAACCTTTCTAATTGATTGGATTGCTTTGCCTAGGCTATGGTTTGCGAACCGTTGGTTTCCATTCTTTTTCTCGTCCAAAAATCTTTGAACTAATAGAACTTGATAGAAAGATCACCAAACAACACAAACACACGAATACGATTCATGCGATTTCGAATGTTTCTCAAATTCTCAATAACACAACCTTTCTTATTGATTAGTTTGATTTCCCCAGGCTATGGTTTGGGAACCGTTGGTTTCCATTCTTTTTCTCGTAAAAAAATCTTTGGACTAATAGAACTTGATAGAAAGATCACCTAACAACAAAAACACAAGCATACGAATAATGCGATTCCGAATGTTTCTCAAATTCTCAATGACACAACCTTTCTTATTGATTGGTTTGCTTTACCAGACTATGGTTTGGGAACCGTTGGTTTCCATTCTTTTTCTCGTCAAAAAATCTTTGAACTAATAGAACTTGATAGAAAGATCACCAAACAACACAAACACAAGCATACGATTCATGCGATTTCGAATGTTTAATTCTCAAATTCTCAATAACACAACCTTTCCTATTGATTGGTTTGATTTGCCTAAGCTATGGTTTGGGAACCGTTGGTTTCTATTCTTTTTCTCGTCAAAAAATATTTGAACTTATAGAACTTGATAGAAACATCACCAAACAACACCATAACGAATCATGCGATTCCGCATGTATCTACAATTCTCAATAACACAACCTTTCCTATTGATTGGTTTGATTTGCCTAGGCTATGGTTTGGGAACTGTTGGTTTCCATTCTTTTTCTCGTCAAAAAATCTTTGATCCAATAGAACTTGATAGAAAGATCACCAAACAACACAAACACAAGCATAGGATTCATGCGATTTCGAATGTTTCTCAAATTCTCAATGACACAACCTTTCTTATTGATTGGTTTGCTTTGCCTAGGCTATGGTTTGGGAACCGTTGGTTTCCATTATTTTTCTCGTCCAAAAATCTTTGAACTAATAGAACTTGATAGAAAGATCACCAAACAACACAAACACACGAATACGATTCATGCGATTCCGAATGTTTCTCAAATTCTGAATAACACAACATTTCTTATTGATTGGTTTGATTTCCCTAGGCTATGGTTTGGGAACCGTTCGTTTCCATTCTTTTTCTCGTAAAACATCTTTGAACTAATAGAACTTGATAGAAAGATCACCAAACAAAATAAACACAAGCATATGAATCATGCGATTCCGAATGTTTCTCAAATTCTCAATAACACAACCTTTCCTATTGATTGGTTTGATTTGCCTAAGCTATGGGTTGAGAACCGTTGGTTTCCATTCTTTTTCTCTTCAAAAAATCTTTGAACTTATAGAACTTGATAGAAACATCACCAAACAACACAAACATGCATAAGCGTACGGATCATGCGATTCCGAATGTTTCACAAAGTTTCAATAACACAACCATTCCTATTGATTGGTTTGATTTGCCTAGGCTATGCTTTGTGAACCGTTGGTTTCCATTCTTTTTCTCGTCAAAAAATGTTTGAACTAATAGAAATTGATAGAAAGATCACCAAACAACACCATACGAATCATGCGGTTCCGAATGTTTCTAAAATTCTCAATAACACAACCTTTCTTATTGATTGGTTTGATTTGCCTAGGTTATGGTTTGGGAACCGTTGGCTTCCATTCTTTTTCTCGTCAAAAAATCTTTGAACCAATAGAACTTGATAGAAGGATCACCAAATAACACAAACACAACATTACGATTCATGCGATTTCGAATGTTTCTCAAATTCTCAATGACACAACCTTTCTTATTGATTGGTTTGCTTTGCCTAGGCTATGGTTTGGGAACCGTTGGTTTCCATTCTTTTTCTCGTCCAAAAATCTTTGAACTAATAGACTTGATAGAAAGATCACCAAACAACACAAACACAAGCACACGATTCATGCGATTTCGAATGTTTCTTAAATTCTCAATAACACAACCTTTCTTATTGATTGGTTTGATTTCCCTAGGATATGGTTTGGGAACCGTTGGTTTCCATTCTTTTTCTCGTAAGAAAATCTTTGGACTAATAGAACTTGATAGAAAGATCACCAAACAAGACAAACAGAAGCATACGAATCATGCGATTTCGAATGTTTCTCAAATTCTCAATGACACAACATTTCTTATTGATTGGATTGCTTTGCCTAGGCTATGGTCTGGGAACCGTGTGTTTCCATTATTTTTCTCGTCCAAAAATCTTTGAACTAATAGAACTTGATAGAAAGATCACCAAACAACACAAACACACGAATACGATTCATGCGATTTCGAATGTTTCTCAAATTCTCAATAACACAACCTTTCTTATTGATTGGTTTGATTTCCCTAGGCTATGGTTTGGGAACAGTTGGTTTCCATTCTTTTTCTCAGAAAAAAATCTTTGGACTAATAGAACTTGATAGAAAGATCACCAAACAACACAAACACAAGCATACGAATCATGCGATTTCGAATGTCTCTCAAATTCTTAATGACACAACCTTTCTTATTGATTGGATTGCTTTGCCAGACTATGGTTTGGGAACCGTTGGTTTCTATTCTTTTTCTCGTCCAAAAATCTTTGAACTAATAGAACTTGATAGAAAGATAACCAAACAACACCATACGAATCATGCGATTCCGAATGTTTCTAAAATTCTCAATAACACAACCTTTCCTATTGATTGGTTTGATTTGCCTCGGCTATGGTTTGGGAACCGTTGGTTTCCATTCTTTTTCTCGTCAAAAAATCTTTGAACCAATAGAAATTGATAGAAAGATCACCAAACAACACAAATACAAGCATACGATTCATGCGATTTCGAATGTTTCTCAAATTCTCAATGACACAACCTTTCTTATTGATTGGTTTGCTTTGCCTACGCTATGGTTTGGGAACCGTTGGTTTCCATTCTTTATCTCGTCCAAAAATATTTGAACTAATAGAACTTGATAGAAAGATCACCAAACAACACAAACACAAGCATACGAATCATGCGATTTCGAATGTTTCTCAAATTCTCAATAACACAACCTTTCTTATTGATTGGATTGCTTTGCCTAGGGTATGGTTTGGGAACCGTTGGTTTCCATTCTTTTTCTCGTCCAAAAATCTTTGAACTAATAGAACTTGATAGAAAGATCACCAAACAACACAAACACAAGCATACGATTCATGCGATTTCGAATGTTTCTCAAATTCTCAATGACACAACCTTTCTTATTGATTGGTTTGCTTTGCCTAGGCTATGGTTTGGGAACCGTTGGTTTCCATTATTTTTCTCGTCCAAAAATCTTTGAACTAATAGAACTTGATAGAAAGATCACCAAACAACACAAACACAAGCATATAATTCATGCGATTTCGAATGTTTCTTAAATTCTCAATAACACAACCTTTCTTATTGAGGTTTGATTTCCCTAGGCTATGGTTTGGGAACTGTTGGTTTCCATTCTTTTTCTCGTAAAAAAATCTTTGGACTAATTGAACTTGATATTAGATCACCAAACAACACAAACACAAGCATACGAATTATGCGATTCCGAATGTTTCTCAAATTCTCAATGACACAACCTTTCTTATTGATTGGTTTGCTTTGCCAGACTATGGTTTGGGAACCATGGGTTTCCATTCTTTTTATCGTCCAAAAATCTTTGAACTAATAGAACTTGATAGAAAGATCACCAAACAACACCATACGAATCATGCGATTCCGAATGTTTCTAAAATTCTCAATAACACAACCTTTCTTATTGATTGGTTTGATTTGCCTAGGTTATGGTTTGGGAACCGTTGGTTTCCATTATTTTTCTCGTCAAAAAATCTTTGAACCAATAGAACTTGATAGAAGGATCACCAAATAACACAAACACAACATTACGATTCATGCGATTTCGAATGTTTCTCAAATTCTCAATGACACAACCTTTCTTATTGATTGGTTTGCTTTGCCTAGGCTATGGTTTGGGAACCGTTGGTTTCCATTCTTTTTCTCGTCCAAAAATCTTTGAACTAATAGACTTGATAGAAAGATCACCAAACAACACAAACACAAGCACACGATTCATGCGATTTCGAATGTTTCTTAAATTCTCAATAACACAACCTTTCTTATTGATTGGTTTGATTTCCCTAGGATATGGTTTGGGAACCGTTGGTTTCCATTCTTTTTCTCGTAAAAAAATCTTTGGACTAATAGAACTTGATAGAAAGATCACCAAACAACACAAACACAAGCATACGAATCATGCGATTTCGAATGTTTCTCAAATTCTCAATGACACAACATTTTTTATTGATTGGATTGCTTTGCCTAGGCTATGGTCTGGGAACCGTGTGTTTCCATTATTTTTCTCGTCCAAAAATCTTTGAACTAATAGAACTTGATAGAAAGATCACCAAACAACACAAACACACGAATACGATTCATGCGATTTCGAATGTTTCTCAAATTCTCATTAACACAACCTTTCTTATTGATTAGTTTGATTTCCCTAGGCTATGGTTTGGGAACCGTTGGTTTCCATTCTTTTTCTCATAAAAAAATCTTTGGAGTAATAGAACTTGATAGAAAGATCACCAAACAGCACAAACACAAGCATACGAATCATGCGATTTCGAATGTCTCTCAAATTCTTAATGACACAACCTTTCTTATTGATTGGATTGCTTTGCCAGACTATGGTTTGGGAACCGTTGGTTTCTATTCTTTTTCTCGTCCAAAAATCTTTGAACTAATAGAACTTGATAGAAAGATCACCAAACAACAGAAACACAAGCATACGATTCATGCGATTTCGAATGTTTCTCATATTCTCAATAACACAACCTTTCTTATTGATTAGTTTGATTTCCCTAGGCTATGGTTTGGGAACCGTTGGTTTCCATTCTTTTTCTCGTAAAAAAATCTTTGGACTAATAGAACTTGATAGAAAGATCACCAAACAACACAAACACAAGCGTACGATTCATGCGATTTCGAATGTTTCTCAAATTCTCAATGACACAACCTTTCTTATTGATTGGTTTGCTTTGCCTAGGTTATGGTTTGGGAACCGTTGGTTTCCATTCTTTTTCTCGTCCAAAAATCTTCGAACTAATAGAACTAGATAGAGAGATCACCAAACAACACAAACACAAGCATACGATTCATGCGATTTCGAATGTTTCTCATATTCTCAATAACACAACCTTTCTTATTGATTAGTTTGATTTCCCTAGGCTATGGTTTGGGAACCGTTGGTTTCCATTCTTTTTCTCGTAAAAAAATCTTTGGCCTAATAGAACTTGATAGAAAGATCACCAAACAACACAAACACAAGCATACAAATCGTGCAATTCCGAATGTTTCTCAAATTCTCAATGACACAACCTTTCTTATTGATTGGTTTGCTTTGCCTACGCTATGGTTTGGGAACCGTTGGTTTCCATTCTTTATCTCGTCCAAAAATATTTGAACTAATAGAACTTGATAGAAAGATCACCAAACAACACAAACACACGAATACGATTCATGCGATTCCGAAAGTTTCTCAAATTCTCAATAACACAACATTTCTTATTGATTGGTTTGATTTCCCTAGGCTATGGGTTGAGAACCGTTGGTTTCCATTCTTTTTCTCTTCAAAAAATCTTTGAACTTATAGAACTTGATAGAAACATCACCAAACAACACAAACATGCATAAGCGTACGGATCATGCGATTCCGAATGTTTCACAAAGTTTCAATAACACAACCATTCCTATTGATTGGTTTGATTTGCCTAGGCTATGCTTTGTGAACCGTTGGTTTCCATTCTTTTTCTCGTCAAAAAATGTTTGAACTAATAGAAATTGATAGAAAGATCACCAAACAACACCATACGAATCATGCGGTTCCGAATGTTTCTAAAATTCTCAATAACACAACCTTTCCTATTGATTGGTTTGATTTGCCTAGGCTATGGTTTGGGAACCGTTGGTTTCCATTCTTTTTCTCGTCAAAAAATCTTTGAACCAATAGAACTAGATAGAAAGATCACCAAACAACACAAATACAAGCATACGATTCATGCGATTTCGAATGTTTCTCAAATTCTCAATGACACAACCTTTCTTATTGATTGGTTTGCTTTGCCTACGCTATGGTTTGGGAACCGTTGGTTTCCATTCTTTATCTCGTCCAAAAATATTTGAACTAATAGAACTTGATAGAAAGATCACCAAACAACACAAACACAAGCATACGAATCATGCGATTTCGAATGTTTCTCAAATTCTCAATAACACAACCTTTCTTATTGATTGGATTGCTTTGCCTAGCGTATGGTTTGGGAACCGTTGGTTTCCATTCTTTTTCTCGTCCAAAAATCTTTGAACTAATAGAACTTGATAGAAAGATCACCAAACAACACAAACACAAGCATACGATTCATGCGATTTCGAATGTTTCTCAAATTCTCAATGACACAACCTTTCTTATTGATTGGTTTGCTTTGCCTAGGCTATGGTTTGGGAACCGTTGGTTTCCATTCTTTTTCTCGTCCAAAAATCTTTGAACTAATAGAACTTGATAGAAAGATCACCAAACAACACAAACACAAGCATATGATTCATGCGATTTCGAATGTTTCTTAAATTCTCAATAACACAACCTTTCTTTTTGAGGTTTGATTTCCCTAGGCTATGGTTTGGGAACCGTTGGTTTCCATTCTTTTTCTCGTAAAAAAATCTTTGGACTAATTGAACTTGATATTAGATCACCAAACAACACAAACACAAGCATACGAATTATGCGATTCCGAATGTTTCTCAAATTCTCAATGACACAACCTTTCTTATTGATTGGTTTGCTTTGCCAGACTATGGTTTGGGAACCGTGGGTTTCCATTCTTTTTATCGTCCAAAAATCTTTGAACTAATAGAACTTGATAGAAAGATCACCAAACAACACCATACGAATCATGCGATTCCGAATGTTTCTAAAATTCTCAATAACACAACCTTTCTTATTGATTGGTTTGATTTGCCTAGGTTATGGTTTGGGAACCGTTGGTTTCCATTCTTTTTCTCGTCAAAAAATCTTTGAACCAATAGAACTTGATAGAAGGATCACCAAATAACACAAACACAACTTTACGATTCATGCGATTTCGAATATTTCTCAAATTCTCAATGACACAACCTTTCTTATTGATTAGTTTGATTTCCCTAGGCTATGGTTTGGGAACCGTTGGTTTCCATTCTTTTTCTCGTAAAAAAATCTTTGGACTAATAGAATTGGATAGAAAGATCACCAAACAACACAAACACAAGCGTACGATTCATGCGATTTCGAATGTTTCTCAAATTCTCAATGACACAACCTTTCTTATTGATTGGTTTGCTTTGCCTAGGCTATGGTTTGGGAACCGTTGGTTTCCATTCTTTTTCTCGTCCAAAAATCTTCGAACTAATTGAACTTGATAGAGAGATCACCAAACAACACAAACACAAGCATACGATTCATGCGATTTCGAATGTTTCTCATATTCTCAATAACACAACCTTTCTTATTGATTAGTTTGATTTCCCTAGGCTATGGTTTGGGAACCGTTGGTTTCCATTCTTTTTCTAGTAAAAAAATCTTTGGCCTAATAGAACTTGATAGAAAGATCACCAAACAACACAAACACAAGCATACGAATCGTGCGATTCCGAATGTTTCTCAAATTCTCAATGACACAACCTTTCTTATTGATTGGTCTGCTTTGCCTAGGCTATGGTTTGGGAACCGTTGGTTTCCATTCTTTTTCTCGTCTAAAAGTCTTTGAACTAATAGAACTTGATAGAAACATCACCAAACAACACCATAACGAATCATGCGATTCCGCATGTATCTACAATTCTCAATAACACAACCTTTCCTATTGATTAGTTTGATTTGCCAAAGCTATGGTTTGGGAACCGTTGGTTTCCATTCTTTTTCTCGTCAAAAAATCTTTGAACTAATAGAACTTGATAGAAAGATCACCAAACAACACAAACACAAGCGTACGATTCATGCGATTTCGAATGTTTCTCAAATTCTCAATGACACAACCTTTCTTATTGATTGGTTTGCTTTGCCTAGGCTATGGTTTGGGAACCGTTGGTTTCCATTCTTTTTCTCATCCAAAAATCTTTGAACTAATAGAACTTGGTACAAAGATCACCAAACAACACAAACACAAGCATACGATTCATGCGATTTCGAATGTTTCTCATATTCTCAATAACACAACCTTTCTTATTGATTGGTTTGATTTCCCTAGGCTATGGTTTTGGAACCGTTGGTTTCCATTCTTTTTCTCGTAAAAAAATCTTTGGACTAATAGAACTTTATATAAAGATCACCAAACAATACAAACACAAGCATACGAATCATGCGATTCCGAATGTTTCTCAAATTCTCAATGACACAACCTTTCTTATTGATTGGTTTGCTTTGCCTAGGCTATGGTTTGGGAACCTTTGGTTTCCATTCTTTTTCTCGTCCAAAAATCTTTGAACTAATAGAACTTGATAGAAAGATCACCAAACAATACAAACACAAGCATACGATTCATGCGATTTCGAATGTTTCTCATATTCTCAATAACACAACCTTTCTTATTGATTAGTTTGATTTCCCTAGGCTATGGTTTGGGAACCGTTGGTTTCCATTCTTTTTCTCGTAAAAAAATCTTTCGACTAATAGAACTTGATAGAAAGATCACCAAACAACACAAACACAAGCGTACGATTCATGCGATTTCGAATGTTTCTCAAATTCTCAATGACACAACCTTTCTTATTGATTGGTTTGCTTTGCCCAGGCTATGGTTTGGGAACCGTTGGTTTCCATTCTTTTTCTTGTCCAAAAATCTTTGAACTAATAGAACTTGAAAGAAAGATCACCAAACAACACAAACACAAGCATACGATTCATGCGATTTCGAATGTTTCTCATATTCTCAATAACACAACCTTTCTTATTGATTAGTTTGATTTCCCTAGGCTATGGTTTGGGAACCGTTGGTTTCCATTCTTTTTCTCGTAAAAAAATCTTTGGACTAATAGAACTTGATAGAAAGATCACCAAACAACACAAACACAAGCATACAAATCGTGCGATTCCGAATGTTTTTTAAATTCTCAATGACACAACCTTTCTTATTGATTGGTTTGCTTTGCCTAGGCTATGGTTTGGGAACCGTTGGTTTCCATTCTTTTTCTCGTACAAAAATCTTTGAACTAATAGAACTTGATAGAAAGATCACCAAACAACACAAACACAAGCATACGATTCATGCGATTTCGAATGTTTCTCATATTCTCAATAACACAACCTTTCTTATTGATTGGTTTGATTTCCCTAGGCTATGGTTTTGGAACCGTTGGTTTCCATTCTTTTACTCGTAAAAAAATCTTTGGACTAATAGAACTTGATAGAAAGATCACCAAACAATACAAACACAAGCATACGAATCATGCGATTCCGAATGTTTCTCAAATTCTCAATGACACAACCTTTCTTATTGATTGGTTTGCTTTGCCTAGGCTATGGTTTGGGAACCGTTGGTTTCCATTCTTTTTCTCGTCCAAAAATCTTTGAACTAATAGAACTTGATAGAAAGATCACCAAACAACACAAACACAAGCATACGATTCATGCGATTTCGAATGTTTCTCATATTCTCAATAACACAACCTTTCTTATTGATTAGTTTGATTTCCCTAGGCTATGGTTTGGGAACCGTTGGTTTCCATTCTTTTTCTAGTAAAAAAATCTTTGGCCTAATAGAACTTGATAGAAAGATCACCAAACAACACAAACACAAGCATACAAATCGTGCGATTCCGAATGTTTCTCAAATTCTCAATGACACAACCTTTCTTATTGATTGGTCTGCTTTGCCTAGGCTATGGTTTGGGAACCGTTGGTTTCCATTCTTTTTCTCGTCTAAAAGTCTTTGAACTAATAGAACTTGATAGAAACATCACCAAACAACACCATAACGAATCATGCGATTCCGCATGTATCTACAATTCTCAATAACACAACCTTTCCTATTGATTAGTTTGATTTGCCAAAGCTATGGTTTGGGAACCGTTGGTTTCCATTCTTTTTCTCGTCAAAAAATCTTTGAACTAATAGAACTTGATAGAAAGATCACCAAACAACACAAACACAAGCGTACGATTCATGCGATTTCGAATGTTTCTCAAATTCTCAATGACACAACCTTTCTTATTGATTGGTTTGCTTTGCCTAGGCTATGGTTTGGGAACCGTTGGTTTCCATTCTTTTTCTCATCCAAAAATCTTTGAACTAATAGAACTTGGTACAAAGATCACCAAACAACACAAACACAAGCATACGATTCATGCGATTTCGAATGTTTCTCATATTCTCAATAACACAACCTTTCTTATTGATTGGTTTGATTTCCCTAGGCTATGGTTTTGGAACCGTTGGTTTCCATTCTTTTTATCGTAAAAAAATCTTTGGACTAATAGAACTTTATATAAAGATCACCAAACAATACAAACACAAGCATACGAATCATGCGATTCCGAATGTTTCTCAAATTCTCAATGACACAACCTTTCTTATTGATTGGTTTGCTTTGCCTAGGCTATGGTTTGGGAACCTTTGGTTTCCATTCTTTTTCTCGTCCAAAAATCTTTGAACTAATAGAACTTGATAGAAAGATCACCAAACAATACAAACACAAGCATACGATTCATGCGATTTCGAATGTTTCTCATATTCTCAATAACACAACCTTTCTTATTGATTAGTTTGATTTCCCTAGGCTATGGTTTGGGAACCGTTGGTTTCCATTCTTTTTCTCGTAAAAAAATCTTTCGACTAATAGAACTTGATAGAAAGATCACCAAACAACACAAACACAAGCGTACGATTCATGCGATTTCGAATGTTTCTCAAATTCTCAATGACACAACCTTTCTTATTGATTGGTTTGCTTTGCCCAGGCTATGGTTTGGGAACCGTTGGTTTCCATTCTTTTTCTTGTCCAAAAATCTTT
The DNA here is from genome assembly GCA_963924305.1 of Polygonum maritimum. Classification (NCBI taxonomy): domain Eukaryota; kingdom Viridiplantae; phylum Streptophyta; class Magnoliopsida; order Caryophyllales; family Polygonaceae; genus Polygonum; species Polygonum maritimum. Next base: position 15,087,758 of record OZ002734.1, on the reverse strand, counting down.
GAACTAATAGAACTTGAAAGAAAGATCACCAAACAACACAAACACAAGCATACGATTCATGCGATTTCGAATGTTTCTCATATTCTCAATAACACAACCTTTCTTATTGATTAGTTTGATTTCCCTAGGCTATGGTTTGGGAACCGTTGGTTTCCATTCTTTTTCTCGTAAAAAAATCTTTGGACTAATAGAACTTGATAGAAAGATCACCAAACAACACAAACACAAGCATACAAATCGTGCGATTCCGAATGTTTTTTAAATTCTCAATGACACAACCTTTCTTATTGATTGGTTTGCTTTGCCTAGGCTATGGTTTGGGAACCGTTGGTTTCCATTCTTTTTCTCGTACAAAAATCTTTGAACTAATAGAACTTGATAGAAAGATCACCAAACAACACAAACACAAGCATACGATTCATGCGATTTCGAATGTTTCTCATATTCTCAATAACACAACCTTTCTTATTGATTGGTTTGATTTCCCTAGGCTATGGTTTTGGAACCGTTGGTTTCCATTCTTTTACTCGTAAAAAAATCTTTGGACTAATAGAACTTGATAGAAAGATCACCAAACAATACAAACACAAGCATACGAATCATGCGATTCCGAATGTTTCTCAAATTCTCAATGACACAACCTTTCTTATTGATTGGTTTGCTTTGCCTAGGCTATGGTTTGGGAACCGTTGGTTTCCATTCTTTTTCTCGTCCAAAAATCTTTGAACTAATAGAACTTGATAGAAAGATCACCAAACAACACAAACACAAGCATACGATTCATGCGATTTCGAATGTTTCTCATATTCTCAATAACACAACCTTTCTTATTGATTAGTTTGATTTCCCTAGGCTATGGTTTGGGAACCGTTGGTTTCCATTCTTTTTCTCGTAAAAAAATCTTTGGACTAATAGAACTTGATAGAAAGATCACCAAACAACACAAAACAAGCGTACGATTCATGCGATTTCGAATGTTTCTCAAATTCTCAATGACACAACCTTTCTTATTGATTGGTTTGCTTTACCTAGGCTATGGTATTGGAACCGTTGGTTTCCATTCTTTTTCTCGTCCAAAAATCTTCGAACTAATAGAACTTGATAGAGAGATCACCAAACAACACAAACACAAGCATACGATTCATGCGATTTCGAATGTTTCTCATATTCTCAATAACACAACCTTTCTTATTGATTAGTTTGATTTCCCTAGGCTATGGTTTGGGAACCGTTGGTTTCCATTCTTTTTCTCGTAAAAAAATCTTTGGCCTAATAGAACTTGATAGGAAGATCACCAAACAACACAAACACAAGCATACAAATCGTGCGATTCCGAATGTTTCTCAAATTCTCAATGACACAACCTTTCTTATTGATTGGTCTGCTTTGCCTAGGCTATGGTTTGGGAACCATTGGTTTCCATTCTTTTTCTCGTCTAAAAGTCTTTGAACTAATAGAACTTGATAGAAAGATCACCAAACAACACAAACACAAGCATACGATTCATGCGATTCCGAATGTTCCTCAAATTCTCAATAACACAACCTTTCCTATTGATTGGTTTGATTTGCCAAAGCTATGGTTTGGGAACCGTTGGTTTCCATTCTTTTTCTCGTCAAAAAATCTTTGAACTAATAGAAATTGATAGAAAGATCACCAAACAACACAAACACAAGCGTACGATTCATGCGATTTCGAATGTTTCTCAAATTCTCAATGACAAAACCTTTCTTATTGATTGGTTTGCTTTGCCTAGGCTATGGTTTGGGTACCGTTGGTTTCCATTCTTTTTCTCGTCCAAAAATCTTTGAACTAATAGAACTTGAAAGAAAGATCACCAAACAACACAAACACAAGCATACGATTCATGCGATTTCGAATGTTTCTCATATTCACAATAACACAACCTTTCTTATTGATTAGTGTGATTTCCCTAGGCTATGGTTTGGGAACCGTTGGTTTCCATTCTTTTTCTCGTAAAAAAATCTTTGGACTAATAGAACTTGATAGAAAGATCACCAAACAACACAAACACAAGCGTACGATTCATGCGATTTCGAATGTTTCTCAAATTCTCAATGACAAAACCTTTCTTATTGATTGGTTTGCTTTGCCTAGGCTATGGTTTGGGTACCGTTGGTTTCCATTCTTTTTCTCGTCCAAAAATCTTTGAACTAATAGAACTTGAAAGAAAGATCACCAAACAACACAAACACAAGCATACGATTCATGCGATTTCGAATGTTTCTCATATTCACAATAACACAACCTTTCTTATTGATTAGTGTGATTTCCCTAGGCTATGGTTTGGGAACCGTTGGTTTCCATTCTTTTTCTCGTAAAAAAATCTTTGGACTAATAGAACTTGATAGAAAGATCACCAAACAACACAAACACAAGCGTACGATTCATGCGATTTCGAATGTTTCTCAAATTCTCAATGACAAAACCTTTCTTATTGATTGGTTTGCTTTGCCTAGGCTATGGTTTGGGTACCGTTGGTTTCCATTCTTTTTCTCGTCCAAAAATCTTTGAACTAATAGAACTTGAAAGAAAGATCACCAAACAACACAAACACAAGCATACGATTCATGCGATTTCGAATGTTTCTCATATTCACAATAACACAACCTTTCTTATTGATTAGTTTGATTTCCCTAGGCTATGGTTTGGGAACCGTTGGTTTCCATTCTTTTTCTCGTAAAAAAATCTTTGGACTAATAGAACTTGATAGAAAGATCACCAAACAACACAAACACAAGCATACAAATCGTGCGATTCCGAATGTTTCTTAAATTCTCAATGACACAACCTTTCTTATTGATTGGTTTGCTTTCCCTAGGCTATGGTTTGGGAACCGTTGGTTTCCATTCTTTTTCTCGTCCAAAAATCTTTGAACTAATAGAACTTGATAGAAAGATCACCAAACAACACAAACACAAGCATACGATTCATGCGATTTCGAATGTTTCTCATATTCTCAATAACACAACCTTTCTTATTGATTAGTTTGATTTCCCTAGGCTATGGTTTGGGAACCGTAGGTTTCCATTCTTTTTCTCGTAAAAAAATCTTTGGCCTAATAGAACTTGATAGAAAGATCACCAAACAACACAAACACAAGCATACAAATCGTGCGATTCCGAATGTTTCTCAAATTCTCAATGACACAACCTTTCTTATTGATTGGTCTGCTTTGCCTAGGCTATGGTTTGGGAACCGTTGGTTTCCATTCTTTTTCTCATCTAAAAGTCTTTGAACTAATAGAACTTGATAGAAAGATCACCAAACAACACAAACACAAGCATACGATTCATGCGATTCCGAATGTTCCTCAAATTCTCAATAACACAACCTTTCCTATTGGTTGGTTTGATTTGCCAAAGCTATGGTTTGGGAACCGTTGGTTTCCATTCTTTTTCTCGTCAAAAAATCTTTGAACTAATAGAACTTGATAGAAAGATCACCAAACAACACAAACACAAGCGTACGATTCATGCGATTTCGAATGTTTCTCAAATTCTCAATGACACAACCTTTCTTATTGATTGGTTTGCTTTGCCTAGGCTATGGTTTGGGAACCGTTGGTTTTCATTCTTTTTCACGTCCAAAAATCTTTGAACTAATAGAACTTGATAGAAAGATCACCAAACAACACAAACACAAGCATACGATTCATGCGATTTCGAATGTTTCTCATATTCTCAATAACACAACCTTTCTTATTGATTAGTTTGATTTCCCTAGGCTATGGTTTGGGAACCGTAGGTTTCCATTATTTTTCTCGTAAAAAAATCTTTGGACTAATAGAACTTGATAGAAAGATCACCAAACAACACAAACACAAGCATACGAATCGTGCGATTCCGAATGTTTCTCAAATTCTCAATGACACAACCTTTCTTATTGATTGGTTTGCTTTGCCTAGACTATGGTTTGGGAACCGTTGGTTTCCATTCTTTTTCTCGTCCAAAAATCTTTGAACTAATAGAACTTGATAGAAAGATCACCAAACAACACAAACACAAGCATACGATTTATGCGATTTCGAATGTTTCTCATATTCTCAATAACACAACCTTTCTTATTGATTAGTTTGATTTCCCTAGGCTATGGTTTGGGAACCGTTGGTTTCCATTCTTTTTCTCGTAAAAAAATCTTTGGACTAATAGAACTTGATAGAAAGATCACCAAACAACACAAACACAAGCGTACGATTCATGCGATTTCGAATGTTTCTCAAATTCTCAATGACACAACCTTTCTTATTGATTGGTTTGCTTTGCCCAGGCTATGGTTTGGGAACCGTTGGTTTCCATTCTTTTTCTCGTCCAAAAATCTTTGAACTAATAGAACTTGAAAGAAAGATCACCAAACAACACAAACACAAGCATACGATTCATGCGATTTCGAATGTTTCTCATATTCTCAATAACACAACCTTTCTTATTTATTAGTTTGATTTCCCTAGGCTATGGTTTGGGAACCGTTGGTTTCCATTCTTTTTCTCGTAAAAAAATCTTTGGACTAATAGAACTTGATAGAAAGATCACCAAACAACACAAACACAAGCATACAAATCGTGCGATTCCGAATGTTTCTTAAATTCTCAATGACACAACCTTTCTTATTGATTGGTTTGCTTTGCCTAGGCTATGGTTTGGGAACCGTTGGTTTCCATTCTTTTTCTCGTCCAAAAATCTTTGAACTAATAGAACTTGATAGAAAGATCACCAAACAACACAAACACAAGCATACGATTCATGCGATTTCGAATGTTTCTCATATTCTCAATAACACAACCTTTCTTATTGATTGGTTTGATTTCCCTAGGCTATGGTTTGGGAACCGTTGGTTTCCATTCTTTTTCTAGTAAAAAAATCTTTGGCCGAATAGAACTTGATAGAAAGATCACCAAACAACACAAACACAAGCATACAAATCGTGCGATTCTGAATGTTTCTCAAATTCTCAATGACACAACCTTTCTTATTGATTGGTCTGCTTTGCCTAGGCTATGGTTTGGGAACCGTTGGTTTCCATTCTTTTTCTCGTCTAAAAGTCTTTGAACTAATAGAACTTGATAGAAAGATCACCAAACAACACAAACACAAGCATACGATTCATGCGATTCCGAATGTTCCTCAAATTCTCAATAACACAACCTTTCCTATTGATTGGTTTGATTTGCCAAAGCTATGGTTTGGGAACCGTTGGTTTCCATTCTTTTTCTCGTCAAAAAATCTTTGAACTAATAGAAATTGATAGAAAGATCACCAAACAACACAAACACAAGCGTACGATTCATGTGATTTCGAATGTTTCTCAAATTCTCAATGACAAAACCTTTCTTATTGATTGGTTTGCTTTGCCTAGGCTATGGTTTGGGTACCGTTGGTTTCCATTCTTTTTCTCGTCCAAAAATCTTTGAACTAATAGAACTTGAAAGAAAGATCACCAAACAACACAAACACAAGCATACGATTCATGCGATTTCGAATGTTTCTCATATTCACAATAACACAACCTTTCTTATTGATTAGTTTGATTTCCCTAGGCTATGGTTTGGGAACCGTTGGTTTCCATTCTTTTTCTCGTAAAAAAATCTTTGGACTAATAGAACTTGATAGAAAGATCACCAAACAACACAAACACAAGCATACAAATCGTGCGATTCCGAATGTTTCTCATATTCACAATAACACAACCTTTCTTATTGATTAGTTTGATTTCCCTAGGCTATGGTTTGGGAACCGTTGGTTTCCATTCTTTTTCTCGTAAAAAAATCTTTGGACTAATAGAACTTGATAGAAAGATCACCAAACAACACAAACACAAGCATACAAATCGTGCGATTCCGAATGTTTCTTAAATTCTCAATGACACAACCTTTCTTATTGATTGGTTTGCTTTCCCTAGGCTATGGTTTGGGAACCGTTGGTTTCCATTCTTTTTCTCGTCCAAAAATCTTTGAACTAATAGAACTTGATAGAAAGATCACCAAACAACACAAACACAAGCATACGATTCATGCGATTTCGAATGTTTCTCATATTCTCAATAACACAACCTTTCTTATTGATTAGTTTGATTTCCCTAGGCTATGGTTTGGGAACCGTAGGTTTCCATTCTTTTTCTCGTAAAAAAATCTTTGGCCTAATAGAACTTGATAGAAAGATCACCAAACAACACAAACACAAGCATACAAATCGTGCGATTCCGAATGTTTCTCAAATTCTCAATGACACAACCTTTCTTATTGATTGGTCTGCTTTGCCTAGGCTATGGTTTGGGAACCGTTGGTTTCCATTCTTTTTCTCGACCCAGGAAATAACAGTAAAGAAGTTGAAATGAATTAGAGAGATAGTAAGAACATACTTGTTATTGATGGTAAAATATTGTTGATACAACCGCCGGTTGCTGGTACAGATTGCAAGTTACTAACTTGCCTACAGTTTGGTAGAGCTTCGTCTTACCAAAGAAAATAAAAGTGTTTGTAGAAATTTGAGAGATTACAAAGATAGTAGAGAGTTTCTGAGATAGTCTTGAGCTTCTTCAAATTTGTCGTGTCCTTCATTGCCTCTAGAGGCTGGTTTATATAGAAAACTTCATCCATACAACTGTTTGTGTTTTGTAGTGTGCCGTACAACTGTTTAGGTACTGTTCTTCTTTGCTGAGTCATTCGTCTTCTTTCTTGAGTGTTGTCTCGTCGCTTTGTAGATGCTGAGTCATTCTTGTGGTGATGTCTTGTCTCGTTTCTTTCCTTTGTTGTCGTGTCGTTGCCCCCCATCTTTTCTCAAGAGGAATGGGCCACATAGTAATGGGCTTCTTATTGTGCATAAGGGTCTTGAGAAAAGATATCTGGATTGTCTTGAAGAGTTGGAATGGAGGAAGACTCTTCCTCCGCGACTTTAAGGGCCCAGGATTTTGGCTGACTGGGCTGAACTGGGCTAGACTGTGTTTGCGACTTTATAAATTCTTGGTATTTTTGGAATTCCTGGAATTGTTTCCATTGCTCAGGTGAAATAGTTTGTGGTGGTGAGGTAGTAGAGCTTTTTTGAGAAGTAGTTGGAATCGATTTTTGGGGGGATGGTTGAGACTTGATTCTAATGATACATTCGATTCTGTCAAGAGAGACAAAATCTAAATCGTATTTATCCCACCAGCGAATTTTAAATCTTCTGCAAAAGGAAAGAGGGAATGGTTTAGGTATGATTTGTGCAAGTTCATAGGTCCAGCAGAAGATCCATGGTACTTGAAGGTTGCTATGGAATTTAGTAGGTTTGGTGTATTCCAAATCGTTGGTATGGTTGGAGAAGAAGGTTATGGCCTTAGTAAGAGGTTCTGGATAGATTTCCGGTGTTGCACCAAAGTAGCACCACCAATTGTAAAACCAAATAGGAAAGTCGTCCTGGCATCGTTTGAAATTAAAGAACCAGGAATGGGTAAAGGGTCTCAGGTAAAAGGTCTTAAACCAGGCATCCTTGTAATCAAAGTATGTGTATCCGGTAGGGAAGAAAGGTACAGAGAATTTTTTAAGGTCTGTTGGTTTGACCCAATCCTTTCTTTTGAGTACTTTGAGTATTGTGCATTTTGACATTGAAACATATTGGCCATTGGTTTGATCATAGGTATGGGTGATGTCAGCAGAGCCTGAATCAACTAGGATGAACTCGTAAAATTTTTGGTTTTTTGTAAACTCAGAAGGGGACCAATGGAACCCTGGGGAGAAAAGGTCTCGTATATAAGGTTCAAACTCATGCTGTTTCATGGTCTGAAAGGCCGGGGAAAGATAGAGGTTTTCGAAGAAGGCTTTTGTAACGTATTTGGTAATACTTGCTACAGGTTTGTTTTGTTTTTGTGGTGTTTTGGGAGATAGATGAGCTTGATTGTAAGGTAATGGTGGAAACTGGGAAAGTGGCTCGAACTGGTTTTGTATTGGTACTATAGAAGAGCTGGAGGCATAATCTTGTGGTGTCTGCTTCTTTTCTGTCATTCTGCAAGTTAGTCAAGACATTAAACAGGGATATTTCTCAGTTTTAATTTTAAACGATAATTGGCTAGTCCTTGTTTGTAGAGAAAAATAGTCTTGATATCCTCTAGAATATATTTTGGACAAGCTTTAAGAGACTGTAAGTAGAGAATGTGTTGGTAAAGCCCTTTGAGATTGTAAATAAAACTACCTTGTTTTTTTATCTTAGTTACAAAAAACATCTAAAAAGGTATGTTTTTGAGTTTGTGAAGCAAACTTTTCTTAGCAAGATTGTAATTATAAGAAAGTTGTTCTTCTAAATCTTTAATGATTATGTCTTTGTATTTTGGAGAAAGGCGAGCACGTTTAAAAAAGGCAATTCGGTCTTTGAGATAAGTAAGGCCAAAATGATTGTCAAGCTCTTTTTTAATTTTATCAATAAAAAACATTGTTTCAAAACGGGATTCTCTGAAGATTAAAAACAATATAGTTATTGGCGAGAATTAGTCTTCTTGAGAGAACTTCTTCAAAAGCCTTTAAGTAGAGGTCTTTCAAAGGAGGGTAAACATGTGTTTGGTTTTGAAGGTGAGTAATCTGTCTTTTGATATAAGGAATATGGTATCTTTCATACGCTTCCTTTTGCACTATTTTGTAAATGAGATGCATGAAGCTGTTTTGCCCTGCAAAAATTCTCTTGTTAGAAAGTCGGGTAAAGAATTGTTTTCTCCTTTAATAAACTCGATATCAAAGTCAAAAGCAGATAAAATTGCTTGCCATCTAGCAAAGATTTGTTTAGAAACAATATTTTGAACATCTTTTTGTAAAATCTCTTTAGCAGACTTACAATCTACTCTAAGAAGGAATTTCTTATTGTATAGATCATCTTGGAATTTTTGTATGCAAGCCACTATAGAGAGAATTTCTTTCTTTACTGTGCTATAGTTTTTCTGGGGTCCCGACCAGGCTCCTGAATAAAATCTAACCAATTGCTCCGGACTCTCTTTGTTTAGCTTTTGTTTTAGTATTCCTCCGAATCCTAGTTCAGAGGCATCTGTTTCAACAATCATAAAGGCTTTTGGATCAGGGATAGTAATGCATGGTAAAGCCTTTATCTTTTCTTTAATTATTCTAACAGCTCTTGTATGTTCATCACTCCATTGTTTTGGATTTTTTCTAAGCCTTTGATAGAGTGGAATACATAGTTGTCTTAACTTAGGGAAAAAATCTGCAATGTAGTTTAAACATCCTAAAAATCTTTGTAGTTGAGTTTTGTCCTTTATTTCATCAGGAAACTTCTCAGAGAAGTCAAGGCTTCTTTCAATAGGTTTTATTGTTTGCTGGCATATATGGTGCCCTAAGAATCTAATTTTTGTTTGAAAGAGTTTCATTTTTGGAGCCGAAACAACAAGGCCATTCTTTTTAATGGTTTGTAGAAAAATATTTAAATGTTTAAAATGTTCATCAATTGTTTTAGAGTAGACAAGCACATCGTCTATGTAGACTATTAAAAACTTTGTAAAAGGGTTAAAGATTTCGTTCATGATGTTTTGAAATTCTGATGGGGCATTTTTAAGGCCGAATGGCATTACATTCCATTCGTAGTGGCCAAAAGGGACGGTAAAGGCCGTCTTGTATCTATCTTGTTCAACGATTTGTATTTGCCAAAACCCGCTTTTCATATCAAATTTAGAAAAGATTTTGGCTTCAAATAGTCTATTGAGAAGGTCTCTTTTGTTAGGAATAGGATATCTAATCCATTGTAAGGCTTTGTTGAGGGGCTTGTAGTTAATAACTAGTCTAGGGACTCCTCTTTCTTTCTCTGCTGCATTCATGACATAGAAAGCGGCACAACTCCATGGAGAGTGAGACTTTCTTATTAGTTTTTTATCTAAAAGATTTTGAATTTCTGCTTTACAGGTTTCCAATAATTCTTGATTCATCTGTATTGGTCTTGCTTTAGTAGGGATTTTGGTTTCATCAAAGTCTTTTTCGTATGGTAAAGAAACTTGATGTTTGTTTCTATCCCAAAAGGCATTAGGGAGATCCGAACAGACTTGTTTTTCAAATAGTTTTTGAAGATCAAGTATTTTGTTTTGAAGGAAAGGTTGGTTAAGTTTTTCAATAATCTTTTGATCCGATATTTCTCTCGTTAGATCATTAATAAAGGCTTGTTTATGGGAAATAAGATCAATGCGTCTAGTAATAGTATGTGCTTTAAGTAGGTCGATGTCCCTTTGTTGAGTTGGTAGTAAAAAGGGGAAAATAATGTTTTTCCCTATGATTTGAGTATGCAATCCTTTATGGTCAATTTTGAAAGGATATAGTTGTGTTAAGAAGGGTGTGCCTAAGATTATTTCATGTGTAAGGTCTTGAACTAAGACAAAAGAATTTTTGAAACAATATCCTTTATTACAGACTTTAGCCTTTGTTATTTTGTAATTAACTTTCATCCTTGAGCCGCTGGCATTTGTTAATCTTTCGGTTGTTTTTTCAAAATATTTAGAAGGGATAAGGCCTTCTCTTAAGCAGTTAAGGTCTGCTCCACTGTCAAGCAAAGCTGTAGATTGTAAAGTAAAGTCTTCGATTTTTATAGTAATTGGTATATACCATTTTTGGAAATTAATTTTATCAACAGCTGTAACTAGAAAATTGTTTTCTTCATTATTATCTTGAACTGCATTTTCAACTGGTATTCTGATATTTTTTGATTCTAAGATTGCCAGTCTGGTTTTTATTTCTAAATCCTCTGTTTCTTTGAGGGAGGCGAAATTTTGTAATTCTTTGACCTCTTTCTTAAGACGATTTACTTCCGTTTGAAGTTCTTTGGTGGTAACTTGGTTTGGAAAGATATTAGAGATAGGTTGTTTTTCAAAGAGTTTGGTTAGACTAAAATGTTCTTCTATAGGTAACTTCTTTTCTTCTTTAAAGATTAAATTTTTTAGTTTTTCAAAATATTGAATTTTTGTTTGAGGATCTTGTATTTCTTCAATTAGTTGAAAGAGGGTTTCCTTCTCCTTTTCTTTAGTAATAACATTACAGGCAAGAGGAGAAGAGCTATATTCTGTTTCAGATGAGGAAGAGTTGTTTATTTCTAGGATTTCGTCTGAGCTAGAGTCTTCTTCATTAAGAAGGATTCTAGAAAGTTTGTTTCTAAGATCTTCATCGTCCTGGCAAACTTCATTAATTTTGTTTTTTAAAGGACATTTGTTTGCCTTGTGACCAGGCTGTCTACACTTGTAACAGACTATCTTTTTATTAGAAGTACTTGGTTTAGATTTCCTTTTGTAAGTTTCTCTTTCTCCTTTTGAATAAGGTTTCTTGTAGGTTTTCTTCTTTGTTATTTTCTTTTCTCGTGAAGGGGCTTTAATGCTGCTGAAGCCAAAATGTTCACAGAAGGTCCCTAATTCTCGCTTAGATTTTTCTTTATTACTATACTTAGCTTGTAGTTTTAATTTGTTGCAGAGAACTAGTCCTTCCTTCTTAACAAAGGATGATAGCTGTCCATAGGTAATCTTTTCCCAAGGGATTTGATCTGAGGCAGTTGCCTCTTTTAGTTTTGTTATCACTCTTTTAGCAAAGAGTTCTGGTAAGCCTGTTATAAATCTTTCTTTCCAGAAGGCGTTGTTGCATTCTGGTCTTTTAAGAACATAGGTAATAAAGGTATCTTTGTACCAGCGATAGTCACTAAGGGTAGGACAGCTAAGGTTAGAAAGAATGGATGCATTAGCTTGTAAATCTTCTTGTGGGTTTCCCACAAAATGCATGCATATAGTATAAATTAATTGAGAAACTGCATTTTCTTCTTCTCTATCTTCTTCGTTTATTTTTGTAGAGTTTAAAATATCTATTCTTTCATTGTCTGAAATTGCATTATCCCACCAACTCTTGAGTTGTCCGGTGAATCCTTGGACAATAAGAGCTGCAGTAATTTTGTCGGAGTGACCTTGTGATCTATAAGAGGCTTTAGCCATTCCCATTTCTTGTAAAGTGTTAAGTATTTCACTTTCAGATTTTCCATCAATGTTCCATTCATAGATCGATTGTCCGTTGTATTCAGTTTGTCTAAATTTTGATCTTTCTTCATATAAGATGTCAGGGGGAGTAGGTCTCCTATAGTAATTTCTTGTATCCATATTTCTTTTTCCAAACATTTTAGTATATCTTTGATATGTATTACCTTTTTGCCTTATTTTATTAACTTCAAATGGTTCACTTTCAAAAGCTTCTTCGATGTTTTGTATTTTTGCTTCTGATTTGAACGAAGTTGTACTTTGTTCAGAATCGCTGGATTCTGATGTTATATTTTTATTGTTTGGGCAGTTTTCATCAACGCAGGTAATTGTAGGATTTTTTTCAGGTAAAGCTATATTAGACTGAGAGGCTTGTAAGGTATTTAGTCTATTTGAAATTCGTTCAAGAATATTTGGTGGAGTTAAGGTAACTTGTGAAAGTAAATTGTTTGGAATATTATCTGGAGTAAAATGTGGTTTAGAGGTGCTGGAAGGAAATTTAGGAATAGTAGAATTATCAATTTGTTCGTGAATCATATCGATTTGGTTGGCAAGGGTATGAAGGACTTGGTTTGAATAGTTATTTTGTTCATAAAGCTTTTTAATATCTCTGAGATTAACTGTACTATTATCAGGGTCAGCACGTCCTCTCTTAAGGGGTTCGGCCTTAAGATCTCCTTCAAAAGAATTAACTAAAATTCCTTGAAAGGGAGGATGTATCGATTTAGTTGTACCTCCTGAGATTAATCTCCAGGATTTTGTCAATCTAGTCTGAACGTCTATAGTTTTAATGGTAAAGGGATTTTTAATTCCCTGAGAGTTAAGGTAAAGGGGTAACCAGGTAAAGAAGGGTATGTTTGTTTTAACCTGTTTCATTTCTTCGAACCATTCTTCTCTAATTTTTTCTCTAAAAGGGTTGTCAATTAACATGAACCAAGTACGTTTTAGTTTATTCTTTTCACTAAGAAAGTCATTTTTTAGATAAACTTTGTCTATAGTAAATTCTTCTTTAGAAATTACGTTTATCGCAGAATAAACTTCACTCCTAGTTGGTGAGGTTTGTTCATTTTCTTCAACCGGTAAGGGATCTTGGTAATGAACAAAGCTGTTTCTTGAATTTCTAGTAAAGTTACTCCTAGCAGACATAAAGGGTTCACTATAAGAAGATCTAGGAGGAACGAATCTTAGTCTTTCATGAATAGAATTGTCTCGGCAAGAATTAAATCTTAGTAAAACTTTTCCCTCTGATTCTATGATTTCAGAAATTTCTTTTTGTTCAAGGTTAGGAGGCGGATTGTCATGAGAAATTTCTAAGGTTTCTGGGATTGTAATTTCGTTCCACTTGATTGTTTTAGGAGTAAAGGTACTAGATTTTTCAGCTTCTAGTTGGAGGAGAATAGTTTCTCCTTTTGGTAATTGAGGTATAATGCATTTAGGGTTCGTAAGTGAACTCATCAGTTTAAAGTGAATTCTGTAAATAATTGCAAAGTTTTTTGAAAAATCTTTAAAATTGTCATTTAAAAGCTTTACATCTAATATTAAGGATTGTAAAATTCTAGGATCTGTTAAATCTAAAGAGTAGTCTGGAGAACAGTTGAAGAAGATTGGTCCATTGCAAATATTGGATTGTATTATGGCTAGTATAGAATCTTTGTATGTTCTAAGCCTGTCGTCTCTAAGGGCGAGAAAGATAGGAGAATCTATTCCTTTTCTGGATAAAGGTTTGACGGCAATTTGTATAAGACCTAGGCTACAGAAGATAGTAAACTAAGAGTTTGTTGTTCTTTGTTAAGACTAATAGTTTCTTCATGAGTTTTGATACTTAAGCCCTGGAAGAAGCTTAAGTGTCCCTTTTTGTAAATATTACTAATATTTTCTTCAGGAATAGTCCAAGATTCTATATTATCGTCGATAGTATATAAATCTTCATTACTATGAATAACCGGGCTGCTACTAGAACCAGATCCTTGTCTAAATAAATTTCTAATATTCGTTGTCATGTTCAGTCTGTGTAAATATCCTCTATTAGTTTAAACTTAGTTCATAATAGGGGACCACCGACGAATCCGGGAACACCCTAAACACAACCACGGGCTTACCAACGGATAACCGGGAACATCCACAAGGGACTTACCAACGGTAAATTCGGCTAAACCAATCCTATACCCAGAACTGAGTTTAAATAATAATGGATTATGTTACTTAGATTGAACAAGATGATGAATAGTAGAGATTTATCAAGAACGTGGCTCTGATACCAATTCTCAACCCAGGAAATAACAGTAAAGAAGTTGAAATGAATTAGAGAGATAGTAAGAACATACTTGTTATTGATGGTAAAATATTGTTGATACAACCGCCGGTTGCTGGTACAGATTGCAAATTACTAACTTGCCTACAGTTTGGTAGAGCTTCGTCTTACCAAAGAAAATAAAAGTGTTTGTAGAAATTTGAGAGATTACAAAGATAGTAGAGAGTTTCTGAGATAGTCTTGAGCTTCTTCAAATTTGCCGTGTCCTTCATTGCCTCTAGAGGCTGGTTTATATAGAAAACTTCATCCATACAACTGTTTGTGTTTTGTAGTGTGCCGTACAACTGTTTAGGTACTGTTCTTCTTTCCCTAGGCTATGGTTTGGGAACCGTTGGTTTCCATTCTTTTTCTCGTAAAAAAATCTTTGGACTAATAGAACTTGATAGAAAGATCACCAAACAACACAAACACAAGCGTACGATTCATGCGATTTCGAATGTTTCTCAAATTCTCAATGACACAACCTTTCTTATTGATTGGTTTGCTTTACCTAGGCTATGGTTTGGGAACCGTTGGTTTCCATTCTTTTTCTCGTCCAAAAATCTTCGAACTAATAGAACTTGATAGAGAGATCACCAAACAACACAAACACAAGCATACGATTCATGCGATTTCGAATGTTTCTCATATTCTCAATAACACAACCTTTCTTATTGATTAGTTTGATTTCCCTAGGCTATGGTTTGGGAACCGTTGGTTTCCATTCTTTTTCTCGTAAAAAAATCTTTGGCCTAATAGAACTTGATAGGAAGATCACCAAACAACACAAACACAAGCATACAAATCGTGCGATTCCGAATGTTTCTCAAATTCTCAATGACACAACCTTTCTTATTGATTGGTCTGCTTTGCCTAGGCTATGGTTTGGGAACCATTGGTTTCCATTCTTTTTCTCGTCTAAAAGTCTTTGAACTAATAGAACTTGATAGAAAGATCACCAAACAACACAAACACAAGCATACGATTCATGCGATTCCGAATGTTCCTCAAATTCTCAATAACACAACCTTTCCTATTGATTGGTTTGATTTGCCAAAGCTATGGTTTGGGAACCGTTGGTTTCCATTCTTTTTCTCGTCAAAAAATCTTTGAACTAATAGAAATTGATAGAAAGATCACCAAACAACACAAACACAAGCGTACGATTCATGCGATTTCGAATGTTTCTCAAATTCTCAATGACAAAACCTTTCTTATTGATTGGTTTGCTTTGCCTAGGCTATGGTTTGGGTACCGTTGGTTTCCATTCTTTTTCTCGTCCAAAAATCTTTGAACTAATAGAACTTGAAAGAAAGATCACCAAACAACACAAACACAAGCATACGATTCATGCGATTTCGAATGTTTCTCATATTCACAATAACACAACCTTTCTTATTGATTAGTGTGATTTCCCTAGGCTATGGTTTGGGAACCGTTGGTTTCCATTCTTTTTCTCGTAAAAAAATCTTTGGACTAATAGAACTTGATAGAAAGATCACCAAACAACACAAACACAAGCATACAAATCGTGCGATTCCGAATGTTTCTTAAATTCTCAATGACACAACCTTTCTTATTGATTGGTTTGCTTTCCCTAGGCTATGGTTTGGGAACCGTTGGTTTCCATTCTTTTTCTCGTCCAAAAATCTTTGAACTAATAGAACTTGATAGAAAGATCACCAAACAACACAAACACAAGCATACGATTCATGCGATTTCGAATGTTTCTCATATTCTCAATAACACAACCTTTCTTATTGATTAGTTTGATTTCCCTAGGCTATGGTTTGGGAACCGTAGGTTTCCATTCTTTTTCTCGTAAAAAAATCTTTGGCCTAATAGAACTTGATAGAAAGATCACCAAACAACACAAACACAAGCATACAAATCGTGCGATTCCGAATGTTTCTCAAATTCTCAATGACACAACCTTTCTTATTGATTGGTCTGCTTTGCCTAGGCTATGGTTTGGGAACCGTTGGTTTCCATTCTTTTTCTCATCTAAAAGTCTTTGAACTAATAGAACTTGATAGAAAGATCACCAAACAACACAAACACAAGCATACGATTCATGCGATTCCGAATGTTCCTCAAATTCTCAATAACACAACCTTTCCTATTGGTTGGTTTGATTTGCCAAAGCTATGGTTTGGGAACCGTTGGTTTCCATTCTTTTTCTCGTCAAAAAATCTTTGAACTAATAGAACTTGATAGAAAGATCACCAAACAACACAAACACAAGCGTACGATTCATGCGATTTCGAATGTTTCTCAAATTCTCAATGACACAACCTTTCTTATTGATTGGTTTGCTTTGCCTAGGCTATGGTTTGGGAACCGTTGGTTTCCATTCTTTTTCACGTCCAAAAATCTTTGAACTAATAGAACTTGATAGAAAGATCACCAAACAACACAAACACAAGCATACGATTCATGCGATTTCGAATGTTTCTCATATTCTCAATAACACAACCTTTCTTATTGATTAGTTTGATTTCCCTAGGCTATGGTTTGGGAACCGTAGGTTTCCATTATTTTTCTCGTAAAAAAATCTTTGGACTAATAGAACTTGATCACCAAACAACACAAACACAAGCATACGAATCGTGCGATTCCGAATGTTTCTCAAATTCTCAATGACACAACCTTTCTTATTGATTGGTTTGCTTTGCCTAGACTATGGTTTGGGAACCGTTGGTTTCCATTCTTTTTCTCGTAAAAAAATCTTTGGACTAATAGAACTTGATAGAAAGATCACCAAACAACATAAACACAAGCGTACGATTCATGCGATTTCGAATGTTTCTCAAATTCTCAATGACACAACCTTTCTTATTGATTGGTTTGCTTTGCCCAGGCTATGGTTTGGGAACCGTTGGTTTCCATTCTTTTTCTCGTCCAAAAATCTTTGAACTAATAGAACTTGAAAGAAAGATCACCAAACAACACAAACACAAGCATACGATTCATGCGATTTCGAATGTTTCTCATATTCTCAATAACACAACCTTTCTTATTGATTAGTTTGATTTCCCTAGGCTATGGTTTGGGAACCGTTGGTTTCCATTCTTTTTCTCGTAAAAAAATCTTTGGACTAATAGAACTTGATAGAAAGATCACCAAACAACACAAACACAAGCATACAAATCGTGCGATTCCGAATGTTTCTTAAATTCTCAATGACACAACCTTTCTTATTGATTGGTTTGCTTTGCCTAGGCTATGGTTTGGGAACCGTTGGTTTCCATTCTTTTTCTCGTCCAAAAATCTTTGAACTAATAGAACTTGATAGAAAGATCACCAAACAACACAAACACAAGCATACGATTCATGCGATTTCGAATGTTTCTCATATTCTCAATAACACAACCTTTCTTATTGATTGGTTTGATTTCCCTAGGCTATGGTTTGGGAACCGTTGGTTTCCATTCTTTTTCTAGTAAAAAAATCTTTGGCCGAATAGAACTTGATAGAAAGATCACCAAACAACACAAACACAAGCATACAAATCGTGCGATTCCGAATGTTTCTCAAATTCTCAATGACACAACCTTTCTTATTGATTGGTCTGCTTTGCCTAGGCTATGGTTTGGGAACCGTTGGTTTCCATTCTTTTTCTCGTCTAAAAGTCTTTGAACTAATAGAACTTGATAGAAAGATCACCAAACAACACAAACACAAGCATACGATTCATGCGATTCCGAATGTTCCTCAAATTCTCAATAACACAACCTTTCCTATTGATTGGTTTGATTTGCCAAAGCTATGGTTTGGGAACCGTCGGTTTCCATTCTTTTTCTCGTCAAAAAATCTTTGAACTAATAGAAATTGATAGAAAGATCACCAAACAACACAAACACAAGCGTACGATTCATGCGATTTCGAATGTTTCTCAAATTCTCAATGACAAAACCTTCTTATTGATTGGTTTGCTTTGCCTAGGCTATGGTTTGGGTACCGTTGGTTTCCATTCTTTTTCTCGTCCAAAAATCTTTGAACTAATAGAACTTGAAAGAAAGATCACCAAACAACACAAACACAAGCATACGATTCATGCGATTTCGAATGTTTCTCATATTCACAATAACACAACCTTTCTTATTGATTAGTTTGATTTCCCTAGGCTATGGTTTGGGAACCGTTGGTTTCCATTCTTTTTCTCGTAAAAAAATCTTTGGACTAATAGAACTTGATAGAAAGATCACCAAACAACACAAACACAAGCATACAAATCGTGCGATTCCGAATGTTTCTTAAATTCTCAATGACACAACCTTTCTTATTGATTGGTTTGCTTTCCCTAGGCTATGGTTTGGGAACCGTTGGTTTCCATTCTTTTTCTCGTCCAAAAATCTTTGAACTAATAGAACTTGATAGAAAGATCACCAAACAACACAAACACAAGCATATGATTCATGCGATTTCGAATGTTTCTCATATTCTCAATAACACAACCTTTCTTATTGATTAGTTTGATTTCCCTAGACTATGGTTTGGGAACCGTAGGTTTCCATTCTTTTTCTCGTAAAAAAATCTTTGGCCTAATAGAACTTGATAGAAAGATCACCAAACAACACAAACACAAGCATACAAATCGTGCGATTCCGAATGTTTCTCAAATTCTCAATGACACAACCTTTCTTATTGATTGGTCTGCTTTGCCTAGGCTATGGTTTGGGAACCGTTGGTTTCCATTCTTTTTCTCATCTAAAAGTCTTTGAACTAATAGCACTTGATAGAAAGATCACCAAACAACACAAACACAAGCATACGATTCATGCGATTCCGAATGTTCCTCAAATTCTCAATAACACAACCTTTCCTATTGGTTGGTTTGATTTGCCAAAGCTATGGTTTGGGAACCGTTGGTTTCCATTCTTTTTCTCGTCAAAAAATCTTTGAACTAATAGAACTTGATAGAAAGATCACCAAACAACACAAACACAAGCGTACGATTCATGCGATTTCGAATGTTTCTCAAATTCTCAATGACACAACCTTTCTTATTGATTGGTTTGCTTTGCCTAGGCTATGGTTTGGGAAACGTTGGTTTCCATTCTTTTTCACGTCCAAAAATCTTTGAACTAATAGAACTTGATAGAAAGATCACCAAACAACACAAACACAAGCATACGATTCATGCGATTTCGAATGTTTCTCATATTCTCAATAACACAACCTTTCTTATTGATTAGTTTGATTTACCTAGGCTATGGTTTGGGAACCGTTGGTTTCCATTATTTTTCTCGTAAAAAAATCTTTGGACTAATAGAACTTGATAGAAAGATCCCCAAACAACACAAACACAAGCATACGAATCGTGCGATTCCGAATGTTTCTCAAATTCTCAATGACACAACCTTTCTTATTGATTGGTTTGCTTTGCCTAGACTATGGTTTGGGAACCGTTGGTTTCCATTCTTTTTCTCGTCCAAAAACCTTTGAACTAATAGAACTTGATAGAAAGATCACCAAACAACACAAACACAAGCATACGATTTATTCGATTTCGAATGTTTCTCATATTCTCAATAACACAACCTTTCTTATTGATTAGTTTGATTTCCCTAGGCTATGGTTTGGGAACCGTTGGTTTCCATTCTTTTTCTCGTAAAAAAATCTTTGGACTAATAGAACTTGATAGAAAGATCACCAAACAACACAAACACAAGCGTACGATTCATGCGATTTCGAATGTTTCTCAAATTCTCAATGACACAACCTTTCTTATTGATTGGTTTGCTTTGCCAAGGCTATGGTTTGGGAACCGTTGGTTTCCATTCTTTTTCTCGTCCAAAAATCTTTGAACTAATAGAACTTGAAAGAAAGATCACCAAACAACACAAACACAAGAATAAGATTCATGCGATTTCGAATGTTTCTCATATTCTCAATAACACAACCTTTCTTATTGATTAGTTTGATTTCCCTAGGCTATGGTTTGGGAACCGTTGGTTTCCATTCTTTTTCTCGTAAAAAAATCTTTGGACTAATAGAACTTGATAGAAAGATCACCAAACAACACAAACACAAGCATACAAATCGTGCGATTCCGAATGTTTCTTAAATTCTCAATGACACAACCTTTCTTATTGATTGGTTTGCTTTGCCTAGGCTATGGTTTGGGAACCGTTGGTTTCCATTCTTTTTCTCGTCCAAAAATCTTTGAACTAATAGAACTTGATAGAAAGATCACCAAACAACACAAACACAAGCATACGATTCATGCGATTTCGAATGTTTCTCATATTCTCAATAACACAACCTTTCTTATTGATTGGTTTGATTTCCCTAGGCTATGGTTTGGGAACCGTTGGTTTCCATTCTTTTTCTCGTAAAAAAATCTTTGGACTAATAGAACTTGATAGAAAGATCACCAAACAATACAAACACAAGCATACGAATCATGCGATTCCGAATGTTTCTCAAATTCTCAATGACACAACCTTTCTTATTGATTGGTTTGCTTTGCCCAGGCTATGGTTTGGGAACCGTTGGTTTCCATTCTTTTTCTCGTCCAAAAATCTTTGAACTAATAGAACTTGATAGAAAGATCACCAAACAACACAAACACAAGCATACGATTCATGCGATTCCGAATGTTCCTCAAATTCTCAATAACACAACCTTTCCTATTGATTGGTTTGATTTGCCAAAGCTATGGTTTGGGAACCGTTGGTTTCCATTCTTTTTCTCGTCAAAAAATATTTGAACTAATAGAACTTGATAGAAAGATCATCAAACAACACAAACACAAGCGTACGATTCATGCGATTTCGAATGTTTCTCAAATTCTAAATGACACAACCTTTCTTATTGATTGGTTTGATTTGCCTAGGCTATGGTTTGGGAGCCGTTGGTTTCCATTCTTTTTCACGTCCAAAAATCTTTGAACTAATAGAACTTGATAGAAAGATCACCAAACAACACAAACACAAGCATACGATTCATGCGATTTCGAATGTTTCTCATATTCTCAATAACACAACCTTTCTTATTGATTAGTTTGATTTCCCTAGGCTATGGTTTGGGAACCGTTGGTTTCCATTATTTTTCTCGTAAAAAAATGTTTGGACTAATAGAACTTGATAGAAAGATCACCAAACAACACAAACACAAGCATACGAATCGTGCGATTCCGAATTTTCTCAAATTCTCAATGACACAACCTTTCTTATTGATTGGTTTGCTTTGCCTAGACTATGGTTTGGGAACCGTTGGTTTCCATTCTTTTTCTCGTCCAAAAACCTTTGAACTAATAGAACTTGATAGAAAGATCACCAAACAACACAAACACAAGCATACGATTTATTCGATTTCGAATGTTTCTCATATTCTCAATAACACAACCTTTCTTATTGATTAGTTTGATTTCCCTAGGCTATGGTTTGGGAACCGTTGGTTTCCATTCTTTTTCTCGTAAAAAAATCTTTGGACTAATAGAACTTGATAGAAAGATCACCAAACAACACAAACACAAGCGTACGATTCATGCGATTTCGAATGTTTCTCAAATTCTCAATGACACAACCTTTCTTATTGATTGGTTTGCTTTGCCAAGGCTATGGTTTGGGAACCGTTGGTTTCCATTCTTTTTCTCGTCCAAAAATCTTTGAACTAATAGAACTTGAAAGAAAGATCACCAAACAACACAAACACAAGCATACGATTCATGCGATTTCGAATGTTTCTCATATTCTCAATAACACAACCTTTCTTATTGATTAGTTTGATTTCCCTAGGCTATGGTTTGGGAACCGTTGGTTTCCATTCTTTTTCTCGTAAAAAAATCTTTGGACTAATAGAACTTGATAGAAAGATCACCAAACAACACAAACACAAGCATACAAATCGTGCGATTCCGAATGTTTCTTAAATTCTCAATGACACAACCTTTCTTATTGATTGGTTTGCTTTGCCTAGGCTATGGTTTGGGAACCGTTGGTTTCCATTCTTTTTCTCGTCCAAAAATCTTTGAACTAATAGAACTTGATAGAAAGATCACCAAACAACACAAACACAAGCATACGATTCATGCGATTTCGAATGTTTCTCATATTCTCAATAACACAACCTTTCTTATTGATTAGTTTGATTTCCCTAGGCTATGGTTTGGGAACCGTTGGTTTCCATTCTTTTTCTCGTAAAAAAATCTTTGAACTAATAGAACTTGATAGAAAGATCACCAAACAACACAAACACAAGCATACAAATCGTGCGATTCCGAATGTTTCTCAAATTCTCAATGACACAACCTTTCTTATTGATTGGTCTGCTTTGCCTAGGCTATGGTTTGGGAACCGTTGGTTTCCATTCTTTTTCTCGTCTAAAAGTCTTTGAACTAATAGAACTTGATAGAAAGATCACCAAACAACACAAACACAAGCATACGATTCATGCGATTCCGAATGTTCCTCAAATTCTCAATAACACAACCTTTCCTATTGATTGGTTTGATTTGCCAAAGCTATGGTTTGGGAACCGTTGGTTTCCATTCTTTTTCTCGTCAAAAAATATTTGAACTAATAGAACTTGATAGAAAGATCACCAAACAACACAAACACAAGCGTACGATTCATGCGATTTCGAATGTTTCTCAAATTCTCAATGACACAACCTTTCTTATTGATTGGTTTGATTTGCCTAGGCTATGGTTTGGGAACCGTTGGTTTCCATTCTTTTTCACGTCCAAAAATCTTTGAACTAATAGAACTTGATAGAAAGATCACCAAACAACACAAACACAAGCATACGATTCATGCGATTTCGAATGTTTCTCATATTCTCAATAACACAACCTTTCTTATTGATTAGTTTGATTTCCCTAGGCTATGGTTTGGGAACCGTTGGTTTCCATTATTTTTCTCGTAAAAAAATCTTTGGACTAATAGAACTTGATAGAAAGATCACCAAACAACACAAACACAAGCATACGAATCGTGCGATTCCGAATGTTTCTCAAATTCTCAATGACACAACCTTTTTTATTGATTAGTTTGATTTCCCTAGGCTATGGTTTGGGAACCGTTGGTTTCCATTCTTTTTCTCGTAAAAAAATCTTTGGACTAATAGAACTTGATAGAAAGATCACCAAACAACACAAACACAAGCGTACGATTCATGCGATTTCGAATGTTTCTCAAATTCTCAATGACACAACCTTTCTTATTGATTGGTTTGCTTTGCCTAGGCTATGGTTTGGGAACCGTTGGTTTCCATTCTTTTTCTCGTCCAAAAATCTTTGAACTAATAGAACTTGATAGAAAGATCACCAAACAACACAAACACAAGCATTCGATTCATGCGATTCCGAATGTTCCTCAAATTCTCAATAACACAACCTTTCCTATTGATTGGTTTGATTTGCCAAAGCTATGGTTTGGGAACCGTTGGTTTCCATTCTTTTTCTCGTCAAAAAATCTTTGAACTAATAGAACTTGATAGAAAGATCACCAAACAACACAAACACAAGCGTACGATTCATGCGATTTCGAATGTTTCTCAAATTCTCAATGACACAACCTTTCTTATTGATTGGTTTGCTTTGCCTAGGCTATGGTTTGGGAACCGTTGGTTTCCATTCTTTTCTCTTCCTAAAATCTTTGAACTAATAGAACTTGATAGAAAGATCACCAAACAACACAAACACAAGCATACGATTCATGCGATTTCGAATGTTTCTCAAATTCTCAATGACACAACCTTTCTTATTGATTGGATTGCTTTGTCTAGGCTATGGTTTCGGAACCGTTGGTTTCCATTCTTTTTCTCGTCCAAAAATCTTTGAACTAAAAGAACTTGATAGAAAGATCACCAAACAACACAAACACAAGCATACGATTCATGCGATTTCGAATGTTCTCAAATTCTCAATAACACCGTTATTTATTGGTTTGATTTCCCTAGGCTATGGTTTGGGAACCGTTGGTTTCCATTTTTTTTCTCGTCAAAAACTCTTTGAACAAATACGACTTGATAGAAAGATCACCAAACAAAACCAACACAAGCATACGAATCATGCGATTACGAATGTTTCTCAAATTCTCAATAACACAACCTTTCCTATTGATTGGTTTGATTTGCCTAAGCTATGGTTTGGGAACCGTTGGTTTCCTTTCTTTTTCTCGTCAAAAAATATTTGAACCAATAGAACTTGATAGAAAGATCACCAAACAACAAAAACACAAGCATACGATTCATGCGATTTCGAATGTTTCTCAAATTCTTAATAAAACAACCTTTCTTATTGATTGGTTTGATTTGCCTAAGCTATGGTTTGGGAACCATTGGTTTCCATTCTTTTTCTTGTCAAAAAATCATTGAGCTAATAGAACTTGATAGAAAGATCACCAAACAACACCATACGAATAATGCGATTCCGAATGTTTCTAAAATTTTCAATAACACAACCTTTCTTATTGATTGGTTTGATTTGCCTAGGCTATGGTTTGGGAACCGTTGGTTTCCATTCTTTTTCTCGTCAAAAAATCTTTGAACCATAGAACTTGATAGAAAGATCACCAAACAACACAAACACAAGCATACGATTCATGCGATTTCGAATGTTTCTCAAATTCTCAATGACACAACCTTTCTTATTGATTGGTTTGATTTGCCTAGGCTATGGTTTGGGAACCGTTGGTTTCCATTTCTTTCTCGTCAAAAAATCTTTGAACTAATAGAACTTGATAGAATGATCACCAAACAACACAAACACAAGCATACGATTCATGCGATTTCGAATGTTCTCAAATTCTCAATAACACAACCTTTCTTATTGATTGGTTTGATTTCCCTAGGCTATGGTTTGGGAACCGTTGGTTTCCATTCTTTTTCTCGTCAAAAAATATTTGAACTAGAACTTGATAGAAACATCACCAAACAACACAAACACAAGCATACGATTCATGCGATTTCGAATGTTTCTCATATTCTCAATAACACAACCTTTCTTATTGATTAGTTTGATTTCCCTAGGCTATGGTTTGGGAACCGTTGGTTTCCATTCTTTTTCTCGTAAAAAAATCTTTGGACTAATAGAACTTGATAGAAAGATCACCAAACAACACAAACACAAGCATACAAATCGTGCGATTCCGAATGTTTCTCAAATTCTCAATGACACAACCTTTCTTATTGATTGGTCTGCTTTGCCTAGGCTATGGTTTGGGAACCGTTGGTTTCCATTCTTTTTCTCGTCCAAAAATCTTTGAACTAATAGAACTTGATAGGAAGATCACCAAACAACACAAACACAAGAATACGATTCATGCGATTCCGAATGTTCCTCAAATTCTCAATAACACAACCTTTCCTATTGATTGGTTTGATTTGCCAAAGCTATGGTTTGGGAACCGTTGGTTTCCATTCTTTTTCTCGTCAAAAAATCTTTGAACTAATAGAACTTGATAGAAAGATCACCAAACAACACAAACACAAGCATACGATTCATGCGATTCCGAATGTGTCTCAAATTGTCAATGACACAACCTTTCTTATTGATTGGTTTGCTTTGCCTAGGCTATGGTTTGGGAACCGTTGGTTTCCATTCTTTTCTCGTCCAAAAATCTTTGAACTAATAGAACTTGATAGAAAGATCAACAAACAACACAAACACAGGCATACGATTCATGCGATTTCGAATGTTTCTCAAATTCTCAATGACACAACCTTTCTTATTGATTGGATTGCTTTGTCTAGGCTATGGTTTGGGAACCGTTGGTTTCCATTCTTTTTCTCGTCCAAAAATCTTTGAACTAATAGAACTTGATAGAAAGATCACCAAACAACACAAACACAAGCATACGATTCATGCGATTTCGAATGTTCTCAAATTCTCAATAACACCGTTATTTATTGGTTTGATTTCCCTAGGCTATGGTTTGGGAACCGTTGGTTTCCATTTTTTTTCTCGTCAAAAAATCTGTGAACAAATAGGACTTGATAGAAAGATCACCAACCAAAACCAACACAAGCATACGAATCATGCGATTACGAATGTTTCTCAAATTCTCAATAACACAACCTTTCTTATTGATTGGTTTGATTTCCCTAGGCTATGGTTTGGGAACCGTTGGTTTCCATTCTTTTTCTCGTAAAAAAATCTTTGGACTAATAGAACTTGATAGAAAGATCACCAAACAATACAAACACAAGCATACGAATCATGCGATTCCGAATGTTTCTCAAATTCTCAATGACACAACCTTTCTTATTGATTGGTTTGCTTTGCCTAGGCTATGGTTTGGGAACCGTTGGTTTCCATTCTTTTTCTCGTCAAAAAATCTTTGAACTAATAGAACTTGATAGAAAGATCACCAAACAATACAAACACAAGCATACGAATCATGCGATTCCGAATGCTTCTCAAATTCTCAATGACACAACCTTTCTTATTAATTGGTTTGCTTTGCCTAGGCTATGGTTTGGGAACCGTTGGTTTCCATTCTTTTTCTCGTAAAAAAATCTTTGGACTAATAGTACTTGATAGAAAGATCACCAAAAAACACAAACACAAGCATACGAATCATGCGATTCCGAATGTTTCTCAAATTCTCAATAACACAACCTTTCTGATTGATTGGTTTGATTTGCCTAGGCTATGGTTTGGGAACCGTTGGTTTCCATTCTTTTTCTCGTCAAAAAATCTTTGAACTAATAGAACTTGATAGAAAGATCACAAAACAACACAAACACAAGCATATGAATCATGCGATTCCGAATGTGTCTCAAATTCTCAATAAAACAACCTTTCTTATTGATTGGTTTGATTTGCCTAAGCTATGGTTTGGGAACCATTGGTTTCCATTCTTTTTCTCGTCAAAAAATCATTGAACTAATAGAACTTGATAGAAAGATCACCAAACAACACCATACGAATCATGCGATTCCGAATGTTTCTAAAATTCTCAATAACACAACCTTTCTTATTGATTGGTTTGATTTGCCTAGGCTATGGTTTGGGAACCGTTGGTTTCCATTCTTTTTCTCGTCAAAAAATCTTTGAACCAATAGAACTTGATAGAAAGATCACCAAACAACAAAAACACAAGCATACGATTCATGCGATTTCGAATGTTTCTCAAATTCTCAATAAAACAACCTTTCTTATTGATTGGTTTGATTTGCCTAAGCTATGGTTTGGGAACCATTGGTTTCCATTCTTTTTCTCGTCAAAAAATCTTTGAACCAATAGAACTTGATAGAAAGATCACCAAACAACACAAACACAACATTACGATTCATGCGATTTCGAATGTTTTTCAAATTCTCAATAACACAACCTTTCTTATTGATTGATTTGATTTGCCTAGGCTATGGTTTTGGAAGTGTTGGTTTCTATTCTTTTTCTCGTCGAAAAATCTTTAAACTAATAGAACTTGATAGAAAGATCACCAAACAACACAAACACAAGCATACGAATCATGCGATTTCGAATGTTTCACAAATTCTCAATAACACAACCTTTCTTATTGATTGGTTTGATTTTCCTAGGCTATGGTTTGGGAACC